>JBCHJU010427466.1:0-13741 GCA_039654505.1 Plocamopherus imperialis
GAAATCCCATTACAAGTACAAGAAGTGTAAAGAAATCCCATTACAAGTACAGTACAAGAAGTGTAAAGAAATCCCATTACAAGTACAAGAAGTGTAAAGAAATCCCATTACAAGTACAGTACAAGAAGTGTAAAGAAATCCCATGACAAGTACAGTACAAGAAGTATAAAGAAATCCCATTACATTTTTTACAAAGTTACACTTTTTTTTTAACCATGATTGCCACATTTTCATACCACCTGTAGATGCATTGATGTATCTGTGTGGTCCTGTGATGTAAACCTTTTAAATTTTCACTACAAGTATTTGTTCTATAAGACTCTGTGTTTGTCTTAATGTGTGTCCGGGTCTATGTAACATTATTACCCTCTAAGTTGTATTTAATCTATGAGGAGCGCTCTGAACCTGATAAAAATCTGGATCCAGCACTATATAAGAACTATTTATTATTATTAGTAGTAGTAGTATTACAATGTAGTTGTAACAGTAGTAGTCAGTAGTAATAGTATGAGAAGGAAGCAAAATTACGTATGTTTCCACTATAAAGACAAAATGAAACAGTAAATTTTTATTAAATTAAAACTCTTCTTCAAACAACAAATAACAATCAAAACACGATCAGTCAGGCTCATGATTTTCTGTTATTTGCAATTTTGACTTCCAAAGACTATTTTACGAAGTGGGAGAAGATTTATTTTCCAGATTATTATTTCGTTTAATTGAAATTCCTTTATTTTGTCTGTTGACATGATTTTCAGGCATACTAGGTAGTGTGAATTTCATTTTTTTTTCTTCCTATTCCAGGTGTCTCCATCACAGCTTTGTGGCCAGCCACGGTTATTGAAAGCCACGTCACTAAAGTGCGGAAACTGCCACCCTGCTTCATGAGGAAACCCACCATATTTGCAGACGCTTGCCTTAAAATAGCTGAAGAAAAGTCTGAAAAGTAATGCAATAAATATTGTACTGTTGATATTGTATTTGGTATCATCAGGTTTGCTTTTGTCAAAGGCACCATGGTAGGCATTGCCAGCAATAACTAATGCAATAGGATCAGTTAGTAGAATGATTGCTAATCTTATGATTATCGTCTGTTCGTTTTGAAAATATGGAGTGGGACGTTAATTTGGACAATCATAGATCCATGTGGTTGGAATGTGCTGAAAGTAGACGGGTAGTTTCATGTTTTGGAGGAGGGTTATATTCAAGATTATGTATCTTCATTTAGCTTTTTCAGAACATTGTGAAAATATGTATGCATACTAAATAACATCAATAGATCCTTCCAAATTTGACTTAAATTGAGAAATAGGTAGAAAGGTTATTAGCTTGAAAGTTGGAGGCGTTTTTTGTTGTTGTTTTTTTGTTTGTTTTTGTTTTTTTTGGTTCACTGTATATTTATATATATACATATATGTATATTTATTTATTTATTTATATATATATATATATATTTTTTTATTTTTTTTTCCTGCCATGACAAATGAACATTTGAGCGAATTCCCTTTGTCACATTTTCCCTCTTATAATTTTGAAAACATTTTAACCAATTTTATTTGAAGGGGACTTGTAAATTATGATTCCTATATATTTTCTGTTTATTTCATGATTTTCAGATTGAATGGTAAAGCGTTGATTGATGAAGATTACTTGAGGTCTGAAGGGATGCAAGACTTTGTTGGTTACCGATGTGACCCAGACAACGAGCCTGATCGTATGATGCCATTGAAATTTCCAAACTTGTTTGTGGAGGAAGAACTGAATGACCCTCCGGTCAGATCTAGAATGTGAGGAAGGGCGTGAGAGCCTTTTTTTTTTTTTTTTTTTTTTTATAATTGTTTAATCTGTTTTCCTGTCTTTGATAATTTGTTTAAAAGATTGTTGTAGAAATTTGTTTTTTAAATATTTTTTTTTGATGAGTGCATGAAATGTATACCCGGATGCTCTTAAAAATAGCTTGAACTTTGGTTGAAATATATTCGTTGCTGTCATATTGTGAGTATCTTCTGAAAATATCAACACCATTGATGGTTTAATCTTGAAAGCATATTAATTTATTGTGAAGTGTAAAAATTCAACGTCACAGTAGAAGACGTGTTCTTTGACTTTGATTGCTATGCTCTTAATTCAGAAATTAAAAATTCAATGCACAAGTGTATGTAAATGTTGAAACCATAAAAATGCTAAATTATATAGAAACCGCTTTGCAAAGAAATAAACAATTTATCTTTATGTAAAGACGTGGTTTAAACACTTCATGTCATAAAGCGGCAATTTCAGTTACGGTCTTCAAAATAAGATGGGATTATACATTAGGTTAGTAATTAGATCTTTTTAAGACTGACCATTGGAAATTTCTGGCAGCTTTCTGCTAGCTTCGATAAATAGCCATTGAAAGTGGAATGAATTTTAGATGGAACTTGTGAAAACTTAATATAAATTCGAATGAATTCCTTTCCTTATTCAAGAGTGTATTGCTCCCCAAATTCAAGGTTTGTGTAAGGACCATATTCATAATTTCAAAAGTTATTCATAAAATGACATATTTATGTTGTATACCAGATTACATTTAAACTACAACAACAACAACAACAACAAAGTTTATAACTATGAACCCTTTATATCCAAGCTGCTTGCATGATGAGCCTCCTAATGTACAACATTGATTGGTTTAGATTTGGGACAGAGGGGCAAGATTTATTTTTTTTGAGATTCTTTATTTTTTTGTTCAAACACCAGTTTTACCACAAGATTTTTAAAAGAATTTTATATTGTGTCAAAGAACGAAGTGAAGAAATATGGCTGGAATCAAGTAATGTGAAGAACAGAAATCAGACTGAAGGGAAATTTACATAAGCAATGAAGAAATAGACACAGTGGACATATCTAACTACCTTTTAGTGCAAATAGTGAAAGACGCTTTGCAAATTAGCTAAGACGGTGTTTGGCTATAGCTTTAGGAAATTGAAAACAAAAGGGAAAACTTATTTACCTATACTAACACATTGTTCTAAAGCTTGTGTAAAATGGTTGGAAAGGATATTACATCTTAAACCTTCAGTAAAATTCTGGTGTTGGGTTTTGATTGTTTTTAGCCGCTTCTTGTCATCAGTTACCGTAAATTGACACATCTGACTTTCTTGAATCTTGCATTATGGCTAATAAAACGAAGAGGTGCAATAGACTATGCATGATAATATTGATAATAATAATAATAAATATACATTAAATACAAAACTAAGGATGATAATCACATTGTGTGTTTTCCCTATAGCAAGATAATTCCATAAGACTTTGAGAGTCAGGAGAAGTGATGAAAGATTTTTGTTTTAACGATTTTTAAACGCTTAGAGTTTAATGGATGTAGAAAACTAGAAACAATTTGCAGCACAATCTCAGAAGATTAAAAGATATGATAGCTTTGAAATACATGCCATTGGTAAAGAAGAAAACGAAAAAAAAGGTATGAAAATTATGCCAAAGAATGGCAGTGATACGAGCTTGGAAAGCTGCTGTGGATGAAGGGGACTTGTGGTTGTTTTAGTTGTTTGGCTTTTTTTTCTGTTTTTGTTTTCCGGGGTTTTGTTGGGTTTCTTGGGGGTTCTTTTTGTTTGTTGTTTGTTTTTTGCCTTGACTCTTTGACTACTTAATTTTGGTATATCTGCATAAGCAGAATTTAACTCTTTGGCTTCAGTTTGTCTGATCCATGGACAAATTTTAGTCGAAAGATTTAATTTGCGCTCATGCTGTTATATCAGCTTTAAGTGATCAAAGGTTTAAATAACGGGATGTGGTGAGAGTGAATTTTATTAGAGAGACATGTGCATGATATCATTTAAGTTCTATTTTATTTTAATTATTTGTTCATGGGGGTAGTTACTTGCTTTACTGATCAGTAATTTTGGACCAATTTCTTCCACACCAAACTCTGCTAAAACATTTTTTGTATAGTTTTAGAGAGCAGAAATAGCTGTGTGAGGTTTGTTGATTTTCTGTTAAAGAGAGAATTGTGAGCTTTGAGGGGAAATTGGTAATCAAAGAATGAAGATTGACTAGCTGTGGGATTTCGGGCTATGTCATTGATTGAATTTGTTGGGGTTTTTTGTGTTTTGTTTTATTTGTTGTATTTTGCCTGTTTAAATATTTTTATTGCATAAAATTATTTATCAATCAGATTTGCAATATTTGAAATAAAATACATTGTGTCAAACTACACATTTTACACCTAACATTTTTCTCTTCAGTTTTATCATTAGATAACATGATTTCTCTGTTTTGTATGTGAGATGAAGTAGATGTGAAATGACAGATCCTTTTATTCTTCTTTTCAATCGTACCTCTTTGAATGAAATCTGTACTCTGTCATGTTTTCATTTTTGCAGTCGTTTTTGTTTTCAGTTCTAGGTTTTCCAGAGGTTTTTTGTCATTGGTTTTATTTTCTGTATTATTTTTATTTTTAATTTTGATATTCTATATAAATGACAAGTTGCCAAAGACAGGAAACAAAGAAACGCCAAGTCTCGATAATATACAGATCCTTCCAGCCAACGGGATTTAAGTCAAGTCATGTAAACCAAATCCAAAAATAAGGCAACCTCAAACTGACAGCTGTTACATCTCCTAGTATTGGATGAATTTCTGTAATTTTGTATGTTGATTTAAAAAGATATGGCAGCCTTTTCAGAAAAATTTAATTCCTACTGATAAATGTCTGAAATATTTGTTTTCCTTTGCTGATCAAAGTTGGCAAGAAATAGCCACATATCATTGTCATAAAACAACAAATATATTGCCAGTTTGTAAAACTGCAAATATAATCCACATTCAAGTCAATTCATTTCAATTCAATTTACTTTATTCATCCAAAAAGAGGTGATCCAACGATGAAATAAAAGAGGGAAATTCAGAGATTCACATTTTATTAGGTCTACTTTCCATGAGAAAATTAGTACATAACTTGAGACACTTATGTAGAAAAAAAATATTTGGATTGTGAATTCAAATATGGCTTACATCAATTTCATTACAATTTATTTCCCTATTAATCTGAAATTAGATTTTGTGAAATGAATTTCATTTTTACATGATTACGCCGGCCTATAAGAACATGTATTAATCAAAACTAAGTTGTTGGGGGTTTTTTTAAGCACTTTTAATGGCTCATGGATTTATATAAACTGGATTTATTATGTTACATTGCAGCACAAAGTTAAGTGTGATTGAGATAGCCATAATATTTCCTTTTTAGGCATTGTACTTGTGTGGTGCCATCTCTGTGTCAGCAGTCGGTGTGCAATACGACGACCATTCAAGCATCTCTGTCCGTGGCTGTTTTTTTGTTTTTGTTTTTTTTTTCTTGTGTGCATTTTGTTAGGGAGTTTGATATCCACTCCTTTGTCTTGTCTTGTCTTGTCACATTTGTTCTTTGTCTTCCTCTTGCACTCATTCATTCCACTCTATACCTCAACAACGTTTTTAAGGGAGTCTCTCGTCTTTTGATGTGTCCAAAATATGGAAGTTTGTGGGAAAGAATAGCTTGACACTTCATCATTTTATTGTGTCTCTCAATAACAATAAAAAAATAAAATAAAACCACATGAAAAGAGTATCCACAGTTGAATTTTTTAATCAAATCCCCAGTAATTCAAGCCATAAAACAGAAAAAATTGGTGTCACACCCCCCCAACCCACCCCTAGGTTGGCCCTGAGATGGCATATGCCAGTTTTTGGTCGCCACCCGCCCAGGTTGGCCCTAAGATGGCATATGCCAGTTTTTGGTCGCCACCCGCCCCCAGGTTGGCCCTAAGATGGCATATGCCAGTTTTTGGTCGCCACCCGCCCCTAGGTTGGCCCTAAGATGGCATATGCCAGTTTTTGGTCGCCACCCACCCAGGTTGGCCCTAAGATGGCATATGCCAGTTTTTGGTGTCCTCCTCACCATTCTTCCATAGGGTCCACATATGAACAACCTCATCTGATTGGTCCTAAGTCCACCCAGCACTTCACTTTTCTTTGTCTTAAAATAGATTTAAATCTGTACTTTATTCCTATTAGGTAAAGATTTTCAAATGTTTGACCTTTCTCCGTGGAAGTTCATTGATTTTGAGAAAAAAAAACTACATATTTTTTTCTGTTTTATGGCTTGCATTACTGGGGATTTGACAACAAATTCAACTGCTGATACTCTTTTCATGTGTGGTTTTTTTTTTGTTTTGTTTTTTTCAAAAGGGTATTGGTATCTTTTTTTATATGGAATAAGTATATGATTCAAATGATGAGCATTCTATATTTTCCACTATTTTCAGATCCATTTTGAGGAAATCAGTCTTGCCATCTACTTACATTGATACGGCCGTAACCAGTGAGACCGTTTCCAGGTGTTGCGATGAAGATGATTGTGGTCATAATTCACCCGGAAAAGGAACATAATTGGTGAGTACATTTGTTGAGGGATGGGCAGTCAACAACACAAAGTGCTAGTTGCTGACTTTTGAGGTTCCTGAAGAGCAATATGCTCAATAGTTATGAAGTCTCCAGATAATTTCGACTTTAGTAAGAAAAAAGTTCAAAGAAAACAGAGGAAATAAGTACAGATAATTCTGTTTGGGCAATCTGATGATCATACAACCAGATGTTCAGTGAAGGCATTTTGGACTGCTTGAGTTTGCTTTGTTTTGTTTCTTTGGTGGTGGTGGTTGGTCTGGTCTTTTTTTTTTTTTTTTTTTTTTTTTTTTTTTCCTTCTTTCAGGTGACAAAAAGGTCTTTAGATATTGATGAAGCTCCTGTTTTGTAATCCAAAGGGGCAGGAAATGGGAATTGTAGAGCAGGCTAGGTACAAAATGGACATGACTGTTTTTGTTTTTGTTTTTTTTTTAGTTTTTTTTTTTGTTTTGTTTTGTTCTAGTCTTACATTTTCTTAGTGATTCTTAGCATACATAGTCTGGAATGGAAATCTGAAACTCGAGGAAACTTTGAAAAAAAAATTGTGATTGTGAGACTCCAAGCTGCTTTATATGCTATGCATGTGTTCAAAGAGTGTTAAATCTAGATAAATGACAAGAGAGGACTTTTTTTTTGTAATGTTTCTGTAGGTTTAGTTTTAAGATATTAAAGTGAAAGTTATTGGGGGTTTTTTTTAATTCCTCCAAAATGACCAAGTTAAGCAGATCTACAATCTTATTTTTTAGGTTGTTGTGGTTTGTTTGGTGTTCAGTTCTTATTTATTTGACTTTTTTTAACAAAGGTGAGCAAAACTCCAGGTAATTTCCAGCCATCATTAACATTGGCTCAAACATAGCAGTTTTTAATTGTTGGTTGTTGAAGAGGGAAAGGTATTGTTTTAATCAGGCCTACATCCTTTTATTATATTTAGATTTTGGGCAGAAAAAAATGGTCATTTTTATATTTTAATGATTTACTTTATAAACCACCAACGTTTCATTATTTTTATTTTTATTTTTCAGTTTTTCCCCTCTCTGAGTGATTACAAATGGAAGTAAAGAACTACTTGTCTAATGCAACAAATACAAAACTTACCAGATGCAAGGCAATGCTCTCATAGGCCGACACATTTTCATTCCCATCTCACACACGAAATTGAGAAACATGTGAGGAACAACTGCCCTGCAAATGCAAGCCTTTCAAGTACCACAAATGTTTGTCAGAATTTGTTTTGGGCTTGGGTGGGTTTGATGGATTTTATTTTGTTTTTGGTTGTATTTTTTCAGTATTATTTTTCTCCCCAATTCTAGTATTTTATCATCTAATGACTTGTAATATTTAAAGGAAGTTTAAGGCCACTTGACTTAAATTTAAATATTGCATGTTAAAAATGTTGAAATACATCTTGAATCGGTTTCCATTGATGTTTTTTTGTATCAAAGTTTTCATAGACAGTTAATGTGAGCTGTGACCTTTGTAGTTGGCTGTCATAGACCTCAATTTTTTAAATATATTTTTTGTCCTCTTCTTTCTGAATTTTCTTTAAATTATCATTTGTTTCTGTTATTTTTCTTTAATAAAAAATACTTCTATGTGCTTTTGTACAAAATGAATTTTGCATGTGTGCTTGCCTGTACAAAAAACACAGATCATGGTGAAAAAATGTTTGATTTGTTTTTTATGTTTGCCCTGCTTTATGTTAAAACTTGGTTTGGAAGTGTATCCTAGTGATGGTGAAATAAGTTGATGATAGAGGAAAGAAAGAGTAGTCAAAAAACAACAATATCAAGCTGTCTTGTCAACAATACTATAATGAGTTCCTGTTATCATTATGTGTGATAGTGCCTTATTACTGCTATATATGTACCTTTAACTTAATCCTGCTCTTTACTCCTATTTGACCCGCGTCTGATATAGCAGAGCCAACCTTCTCTGAGTGACAGGGAGGGGGGTTGGCATAGGAAGAGACGTCTGGTTTCCAGCTTCCATCTGTGCACAGTGGCTGAATGGACAGAGCGTCGGGCTTGAGACCAAGAGGTCGTGGGTTCGATTCCTGCGGGTGACCATTTTGTTTTTTCCTTGAGCAAGAAAATTCAGTCCCAATTGCTTCTCTACCCAGGTGGCTAATGGGTACTTGTCAATAGGCTGGTACTGTTGCGTCAGATAGGCCGCACTTTACTGTATGCTCCCCAGGGGCATGCCTGCTAGGAGAAATTATTGTAAAGCGAGCTTGTTGACAAAAAAAGGGATAAAGCGCTATATAAATGCAATCTTTTTTTTTTTTTTAATACATTTACCAGCCACCTGTTAATCAGAGATGGTCATATCTACTTTGACTTGCTCCATGAGAATGGCACAGTAGTGACCGTCAATTTGCCTGGTGACCCAACCAAACATCTTGCCCTCTGTAGACCATGATGCAGTGTGCCACGTTCAAAGGGCCACGACCCACGGAGGATTTGACACGCACGCACAGAGATTGTATTCTATCATTTTAGCAGTGCTCTCACACACTCACAACAGCAGCTTAATATTACTGCTGCACAATGTCTCAGAGTTCTATTTCCTCTTCTCCCTTTTTTTTTTTTTTTTTTTTTTTTTTTTTTTTTTTTTTTTTTTTTTTTTTTTTTTTTTTTTTTTTTTTTTTTTGTCAGCTTTGCTTCCAATGCTGAAAGTTTAATGAATTGAAGTCATCAGTCTTTAACTTGCCCTTGAAACTTGATATATTTTGTCGCAACTTTCCAAAGTAAGGCAAACCATGTGCTGCATTTTGGCATTGTCATTAGAGATCTGGTAAACGATCATTTAAATGAGAAAACTGTGCTGCAAATTGTGCAACCTGCCTCCCTGTTGCTTGGTGGTGACTACCATGCCTACGACTACGACTACCATATTTATTGGATGTCAAGATTTCTGCGTGCTGTTCTGTCTAAAGCAAGTCTTCCTGCCTCCGCTCGATGCAAACCAAATCTCAATGTTGCTCTTCCATCCTCTTCTAAGCCTTCTCCTTTTTCTTTCTTTCTTTTTTTTTTTTTATTTTTTTTTTTTCTTGGTGCTTTTTTTTTTCTTCTTGGTAAAAATTTTTGCAGACTGTTATTGTTATGTTTTTCAATGCGGCTGAAGTAGGTTAACTTTTGTTTCTTCATGTCTTTTATTTAAAGGCTACATTATATGTGATGTCATTCTTCTCACTTCTTCATTTGCTGTCCTTTGCTTTGTTTCCATGAGTGTGATGTTTAGAGGTATTCTGTAACCAGACATTTCAAAGGCATGTGTATTCCACATGTGTTAGTATTATGTAAGGTCCAAGCTTCACACCCCTAGAGGTCAATGGAGAAAATACATGCCTTTGTTGATCTCAATTTTGGTGTTTATATTGTGACTTTGATTTCCAATTTTCTGCCCTAATCCTTAGTTAATGTTTTGCAATGGCTTTTTCTTTAGTTTCTGTAATGGGATCACTAATCATTTTCTTATTTCATTTCTTGACTTGAGTCTACTGTTGTCTATGTCCATTTTTTTTTTTTTTTTTTTTTTTTAGCTTTCTTGATGTTTCAAATAAGAATATTGTTTCACCAGGTCCTCTTTTGGATTGAACTGCCACATGTTTTCAGTCTTCTCATGTATTTGTATTTGACAAGATAGTTTTGTAATATCGGCATAACCTGCCATTAACACTCCAAAACTCTGGTGTCCCAGCTTCATTTACTTGAGCCATGTACGTGAATGGAACGAGTAATCAAATTTCATCATTCTATGCTCAACCCGTATACTAATAAATAGATGCCTTTTGATGATGTTTCACTTTTTTTTTAAATTGTTCTTTTTGCAAAGTTTTCTATGCCCATAATCAAATAATTTGAAATCAATGTGCAATGCATTTTTATACAGACTTAGAGCTATGTAATGTTTTGAGTGTTTTGGTCTACACACACGCACATTGTTTGAAATAAAACTGGTATAAAGCTAACATCATGTATATATATTGTATCACAAGTAAATTCTTACCTCAATGCTTATACAAACACAGCTGGATACACAATTTTCAGAGGTTCTTCTACTTTCAATGTGAATTGCACTTTCTTGGCATTAATGTGGGTGATTTTTGTTTTTTTTCTTTAAAGCTGCAAACTTTTTGCATTCCACTTAAAAGTATACCTTTTATAATTAAAATGAAGGTATGTTTTACCTTGTAAATCCACTTCATTTCAGGAAATAATGCGTGTCAATGGGGACTTTGGTTTACTATTTGAACCATGCTTTCATTTTTCTCGTCAATCTATGCAAACTGCATTAATTGTATGATTAATTGCTTTTATCAAGAGATACATATGCATTTGTTATGACCTTTGTTATATTCCCCTATATGATAATGTCACAAGTAGCACTGATACCAATTTTCTCAGAAGCAAAGCATTTCACTCTTTGACTACTTAAAGCCTATTTATTGTCACACTTTCTTTGACTACAATATAGCTGTTATCAGGGTGAGCATGATGGTTGGGAAGAGATGGGAAAAGCGCGTACTGACACATGCGATGAGGTATTATATGTGTCACGTTAGTAAATGTATTTCACAGTATTGTTAATATTGCAATTTTGCTTTGTGTAGCCACGCTGACTCGGGATTGGATATTATGATATGGAGCTGTCAGCAAGGGGCTCTCCTTGGCCGCCAGCCGTAACCCCTGGTCTAGGCCCTCCTTACACTGCCTTGGTCCCAAAATCTATCTGGAGTTGTTGGAAATAGAATGAGCTGGCTGAGCACATTGTGGGGGCCTAGTGGCTCTGTGGTAGAGCATTGGGATACGGACCGAGAGGTCACTGGTTCAAACCGCCGTGTGTATGGACATACGTCTTTACCTGAAGCAAGAAAATTTACCTCCATTGCTTCACTTGACCCAGGTGAAAGTGCGTCCAGCTTAGGCTGGAAAAGTATTCTGCAGTAGACTAGCATCCTATTCAGAAAGTGGACAATCATGTTACGGATGTGTGCCTGTAGTAGCTGTAAAGTTAATCTTAAATGCAGCACGGATCAAGGATGTTGATATTAACCGTATCTTCATTAGTAATGGCAAAGAGAGAAAATCGGATCCAATGAAAAAGTTTTTATCAACTGAGAATCTATCTTAAGCTGGTTTATCTTAAGCAGACTCCACTGTAGCTCGTTTGAATTTTCACTTAAGTAAAAACAGCCAAGGGATAAGCTAGATCTGTAAGTATTGATCAGCAATGAAGTGTTTAAGCTTTTCCAGGTGTATTTGTGACTGATCGGAGACTCTTTGTCTTTAGAGGGTGGCATTGAAATTTTACAAAATGCACTACATTGCTTTACTACCAAGCACCATGCACCCGACTCCTCAACTTTCCTTCCACCATAGACACAATTATCTGCCCTGTTTGTCAACTGAACTTATTGGCAATAGTAGAGTGTTTATCTCCAATGTTTCGGACAACGACAACTGCCTGGTGCTTTACATTAAGCCTCACCCAGTCTTGTGATCGAAAGTCGATCAGAAAAGCAGTGAGGCAGGGATTAGAGAATACTCCCTAGGTAGGCCTACAGCCTTACCAGACCTTAGTGGTTGAGGGAGCACAGGGTTGCCAGATTTCTTTTTATAGCCAGAAATCCGGCTTTTTAAGTTCCTCCGGTTTGCCCGGCTAATATCGGCGGACATAATTTCCATCAATTTTGCACATAAATTGCAGTCATTAATGACTTTTTTTTCTTTTCTTTTTTTTTTAATATGTTTTTGTTTTTTGAATGCTTCATGTATTTTAAATATTTGGGCATAAATGTTTCAATCTTATCATTTTTTTTTAATGAAATGCCACTCTGAATTTTATCCTGAAAAAAATGTCAGGCTTTTTTGTAGGTACCTGCTGGCAACTCTGGGATCATTATGTCTTGGTGGGTGTTTGTGATTTATTGTTGTGAATTAGATCCTCATTCTTCTCTTTTGGGCATGGCTATCATGCGTCTGGTGGCAAAAAAATGGAAAAAAGACTCGGTCAAGACCTGTACTTTGATCTTGCCTGAAGAGAGACAAAGCAAGCTTGGGCATAATGAACATTTCTATCTAATGTTACTTCTGCACGTACAATAAATATATGCATGCTTTTTGAAGGTGCTCACTGAGGCTTAGAGTAGTGTGCAAATTTTGTTAATATTATTATCATCATCATTACTATTATTATTATCATCATCATTACTATTATTATTATCATCATCATTATTATTATTATTATTATTATTATTATTATTATTATTATTACTATTGTTGTTGCCATTATTACATGTATTTTGTTGTTCATACTGTTTTAATGTTTGTGAGCTTTCATTCGTGTAAGAAAAGCACATTCATCAAATTGCCTGAAGGAAGTGTTATGAGGATTAATGTGTTGTAAATTTTATATTCTTGTCAAACACATTGTTAAACATAAAACCCTTGGCTTCTCTTTTGTTTTGGATAATCAAAATGTCTATTTATTTTTCCATTAGATTTTTCAGTTGTCTTGTGCCAAGTCAAATGTATACCTTTGAGGTCTGTCTCCAATTCGGTCACTCATGTGGTCAAACCTTGGACATGGAAATGACTAGCACTATGGCCGCTTTGTGGCCCATCCTATTCCTATGACAAGAAAGCCTCGCTCTTGGGTGCAACATTAAAATTCCCTAAGAAGGCATTTCTGTCATGTGGAAATGCCGCTGATTTTAGTGCAACATTAGGGAGGGGGATACTGGGGTTGCTGTGGAGGAGGGGAGGCATTCGGGCCTCAGGGAGGGATAGATCAGTTTCATGGAGACCGACCTGGAGTTCAAATTTGGTGGCTATCCCCCTTTCATATGCATTGTGTTACGAACAGGGTCACTTGCTAACTAGAAATAGTAGACGGACTGAGTACTTCAGTACACAAAGGACGAAAGAACATCATGGGGGTTTATCGCGGTGCATTAGTTTTGGGCATGATGGCCATCGTTATATTGTTTTTGAGAGATCATGTTGTTTTTCCCGTAAATCATCTCTCCTTTTTGCTACATTTTACTATTATTTTCATAGTATATTTGTACTGCTATTCTAAATGCTTCTTTTTCCTCTGCCCTCCCTGTTTTCGTACTGAGATGACCCAAGTGGTTAATGGGGTGTGAAGCAATCAATCAATCAATCAAACCTTTGAGGTCTTGTCTCCAATTTGGTCAGGTCGAGTGGTCCAACCTTGGATATGGAGATGATCGCTTGGTGAGGAGGGCAGCTGTAACAAGTCAAGATGTACTTGTCCTTCGCCTCCATCTTCGTGC
>JBCHJU010427576.1:0-13739 GCA_039654505.1 Plocamopherus imperialis
TTGAGGCAAAACTTGCCAATTTGAGGAGATTTGAGGAGATTTGAGGAGGGAATTTGATTTGAGGAGATTTGAGGAGACTACGAACCCTGAATTTAGGCACTTCTGGATGTTTCTTAATTTTCCAAATCTTATTTATGTAAATCCATTGATTTCTTTACTATTGGAAAGCAGTGCGCTAATCTACCACTTGCTCGAATGTAGGGAAATGCTCAAGGTCACAATTCGGGCAGTTGGGAATGGTTGAAAAACCATAAAATACACACATAAATAGCACATTTTCAGATTGCTCGACGCTGATTAGCTGATTAACCTTTTTTAAGCCTTTTCGTTGATAGAGGCGGATCTTATCCTGGTTTCCCGTGCATGAAGCAGTGACAGATTAAATCTACCACTTTCTAGATAAAAGGCTATTCTATTGCAGAATACTTTCCCAGCAGAAGCTGTACCCATCCTCACCTTGTTAGAGTGAAGCAAAAAAGGTCAATTTTCTTGCGTAAAGAAAAAAACAAAAACGAATGTGTCAAATGGCGGTTTCAGACACGTGACCTCTAGGTCCATAGTCCACCCCTCCACTTTACCACAGCCCCCACCACCAACAAAAGCTGATAATCATGTCTAAAACGATATATCTATTACTTATTTCAATACTCACTTGAATAATCTTTAATGTGAATCTGCCTCGATGGATAAAATCCTGTGAGGTCAGGATGTGTCTCGAAAATTGGGCAGTTCAGGCAAACGTTTGTCTCCTCAGCTCTGATACAGAAGAAGAGGATTTCAATGGTTTTATGAACAGTGATAATGACAATCCCAAAAAATTCTGTACTTCTTAGTCTATAGTCTAGAACAAAACTATTCGTAGATCTAGTTATTGTTTTAGGTTTTAGAGAAGCATATCAGACTTGTGGCTTGTGTAAGTAAAATATACTCAATCTTTGAAATGATTCAGGGGTGCAGTTTATGGTCAAGAGCGCCAAATGATCTGAGAATTACTGAATATTGAAGAAGTGCAAACAATAACTCAACAAAACTTACTTTATTGACGCCTTCATCCTGCTTTGCTCAAGCTCTTTTTGCTCTGCCCATGGTGGAGTCATATCATGTGGCCTTTTCTTCTCTTCAGCCTCATGTTGTTTCTTGACAGATATCTTAGATTGCCTCTTTTGTGCCATTTCTTTCCCATGATACTGTTGCCGAACCTTGGTCCTGAAAACAAATGCATGCCAAACCTATGATGAGCTGAAAATAGGAACAGTGGGTTGTTTTTTGTGTGTTTAATTTAGGGTTTCTTTTACTATAAGAAATAAAGGATCTCTACTGACATTTAAATCACCTTTTTGCCTCAAACTCCTCTTCCTCCTGTATGAGCTGGGCTCTTGTGTCTGCATCTTCCTCCGAACTCCTTCTCTTGTCAGCACTACACTGGTTGTCCCTCTCCCTCTGTATCCTCCCTAACTCCTCATATTTTTCTTGGTCTTCTTCTTTAATCTTCCACTGCGCCATTGTCGTTGGGGTCGGCATGATTACTGAGAAAAGAAAACAATCTGAAGAAGTTCATAACACTTGCTTGCTTATAATTTGATCATAATTATATCTTGAAAAGTCTTTTTGTTAACTTTTGGATGGCAGTTCGGCATTGCCAATATTTGTTTTAGTTTCTTCCAAGAATACACCTGGATAAGACTTTTTAATTACTAATTAGTAAAACCAACACAATTCTTATTCAATATAATTTCAACTTTCACGATATAGGTTTTTGTTAGCGCGAAATTCTGACAAAGGCCTTTGTTGGAATTTGACTTCGAAGTCTGAGAGCAAAATTTAGATAAAGGCCTTTGTTGGTTTCCTGAATTAACTTGCACATAGAATAAAAAAGTGACATGGCCAAATGATTGTAAATTGATTACCCTGCAGAGTGAACAATCATAGGTTTATATGAAGAAGTCGAAATTCGAAAATATATTTTATATACATGAGTTTCGCAGTCATTATGCCAATAATATGAAAGTTGTTGAATTTTTTGGTCTTTCCTGTAAAATTTGCAGAATATATATAATTTATATCAAATATACTTTATTTGCCCCCAGTATAAATATAAAAAGCAAAGAGGTCAGTATGTAGCCATGAATATTTAGACAAACAATATTAAAAGTAGTGTAACTGTGTAATAAACTTTATTCTATTCTATTTTATTCCACACACACCCAAACACAAACATATCTACCTATCTATATAACCAGCACCGAGGATGAAAAAATACTTTCTGGACAAATGGCAAAAAAGGGAAACACAATGAACAGCGCAATTTCACCTCCAAAAGTATCAAGTTCTCCGCGTAATAAAAAAATCACATGTATATTTTAATCATGCCTTGTTTAGGATTGTAATGCCAGTTGGTAGAAGGGAATTTAGGTGTTGCTGTGGTTTTGTTTTAATGTGATGAAATCTAGATTTTCCTTGCAGTTTACGATCTAACAATGTGAGTGAAAAGAAGGTGAGTTGTGTCATGTGCAATTGATGTTTTCATCAGTGTTCTTAAAGAAAATTTCCTGAAAAAAGTTCCACCTACTGTAAATTTCAAAGCTGCTTTGATGATTTTACATAGTTACGTGCGATCCCCGTTTCTGCAACCTCCTCTTCACTGTGTTATACAAAAAGCAAAAATACCCTATACCACAGCTTTATAAAACAATTTTATAGGAATCCTATGTACTTAAATTTAACCTGGCTTCCTAATAAAGTAAAGATGTTTATTTGCTTTTGCTCTAATGATTGATATCTATATGCCTTGTCCAACTTACCTTATTGTTTATGGTAACCCCGGGATATAATTTGAAACTTGTTCTATCGTTAGATTCACCACACAGTAGGACATCTCATTGTTCGGGAAATAAGCGTTTTCATTGGCTTAGAGTATGAGATACCACTAGTCGGAAATAAGATTGTCTGTTTGGTTAGATTTTTTTTTATCAAGCACTGCTCTTAACTGGTGATTATCGCTAGATCTATGTCGCTTACCAGAGGTTTCTTTGACATTTATGTCGCTATTCGAAGAATTTTATTGCTAGTAATATATAGCAAAAAAATCGGGACAAGAGATCAATGTCACTATCCGGATGCTGTCGTTATCCAGAGGTTCCACTGTATACACACACACACACACACACACACACACACACATATATATATATATATGAATATAATAAAAATATCCATTTTGCGGATAATTATCATTATTGTTGTTGCTGCTGCTATAATGAGAGGGTAAAAGGTAAAATGTAATAACAAAAGTAAAAAAGCAAACGTCGTAAACTGAATCCTTGCTCGAAAGTGTTGTTAAGCAAATGAACCACGACAAGCACGATCACAAATAATGGCATGCAATTAGTAATATTCAATGCTATTTTATCAACAATACACATCTAATAGTTCACATCAGCTGATAATCATGTCTGAAAAGATACATCTATTACTTATTTTAATGCTCACTTGAATATCCTTTAATGTGGAGCGGCCTTGATGGATAAAATTCCGTGGTGTCAGGACCTGTCTCCAAACATGGACAGGTGTGAAAATCGTTCACCTCTTCTACTCTGATAAAGGAGAGGAAGATTTGAATAGTTTAATGAACAGTAATGATGACATTTAATTTCCTAAAGGTAGATACCTTCACAACATTCTATACTTGTATGTTTGTAAATAGGTTAGTTTATTACAGTACTCACCCTTTATAAGAACACATAGGTCAGAAGAACAATTTTCTGTTTTGTAGAATTATTTCCTATTCATTTCCCATTGGTTATAAGAAGACAACATCAGATATAAGAACATCTGGTGACAGCTAGCTGTTACCTTAGTAAAACCTCTTTCAATAAAAATCAGTTTATAGCAATTTTGCCCCAAAGCAACAGAGAGTTGAAAATTCCCTATGATGACAAATGTACAAAAGCATGTGTGCAATATTTTGACACTATATAATGCTAGGTGTTAAGGTAGCACTGGTCTGTCACCTCCCATCCTCAATGGTAAGTTATTGATGACATCGAGACGATTGGCAACTCAACGATCAAGATCAGTGTCTGCAACCCATATGGTATCTATGAGGAGTACAAAGACACTACAGGCAAGCAGATAAGGAAACCAGCAACAAACCAGCCATGAGGTGTAAAGGTGGGAGGGATGGACAGCCGGTCAGACAAATGCTTATTGTTTGGTCAGTGTCGCCACATGCTTACCTGTGAATTACTTTATGGGGGTGGGAATGTCTGCATAATCAAATCAGGATTGATGTGCATAGCCTTTTAGGCATGTTATGATAAGGTGTGTGCAAGACAAAAAAACATTCACATCAAATTCATCAAGGCGGTCGTCACTTCTGATTTAGAATTCAGGTAGATTACTAAAAATACGACTAGAAAAATTACAGCTGCTCATTCATAGTGCTGGCCACACCTTGTTTCTGTTCCCAAGTGAACATAGGTTGTAAGAACACATTGAATATAAGAACATCTGAGCTCCTCATTTGACGAGTTTTTTTAAGCAGTGAGCACTGTATCTAATATAGCATTGTTTGCAAGTTTACTTATCTTTTCGAGTTTAGTCTTAGTCTTCACAATAGACGACAAACTCAGATAGCTGAGTATTCTTGTCAACATGCCTTAAACTCTATTCAATGCAGGCCTACCAGTATTTTGATTTCTACGCAACTTGCAGCTCAAAGTCCGATGTGGCTTATAAGATGTAAGTAAAAAATGGTCAAAAATCTTTTCATTTATTTAGAGGATGCAGCTTACAGTGAAGAGCACCATAGTAGTCTGAAAATTATGGTCCAAGAATTACAGTGCATTATATTGAAGATGTACCATCAATAATTCAATAAAACTTACTTTATCGTCCGCTTCTTTTGGTAGCTCATTCTGCGTCGCTGCAGCCTTTTTTGCTCTGCTCTATGCGCTCGATATTCCTCTGGAGTCATATCACGAGGCCTTTTTTTCTCCTGAGCCTCATGTTGCTTCTTGACAGATGACCAGGTCTGCTTCTTTTCTGCCATCTTTTTGGAATGATACCGTTGCCGGTCCTTGGCCCTGACAACAGAAGTACCATAAATATTATGAGTTGAAAATGGAACAGAGTGGGGGCTTTGTTTGTATTTAGGGGGTTTTATTTGTCTTTTGGATATTTTTATTTTTTCATCATTTCAATGGATTCCCAAATAATTGGCAAGATTACAATAATGAATTTTGAACTTCACTGTGTAGTCCAAATGAAACCATTTCTCTAACCCGACTCTCCGAAAACTATAGTATCTTCTTTACTTCTGCCAAGACATGAAGTGTCAACTAATTAGAGACTTACATAAATACTACTGTGCCCTAACAACACAATCTTCCATTCAAGACTTCTACCCATCATCTAAGTCTTCCACTTTGGTCCACACCATTAGTTCTAGACATCTAGATTATTAAAAGAGATTCATTTCTAATCATCAAAGATCTAGATCTAGGATGATTAGAAATACACTTCTTTTATTAATCTAGACCTAAGTGTGTGAGGACACAAACATGAGGGGTAAAAATCTTGAATAGCAGATTGTGTTGCTAGGGCCATAGATTACTCCAACTCATGTTGGTTGGTCTGCCTGAGTCAGTCTTCAAAAACTTCAGAGAATTCAGATCAGAGCCAGGCTTATCATATTAGACACAGGCAAATTTGATAGAGGCACTAAACTTCTCTTAAAAAGATAGATAATATTGGCTTCCTGTTCGTACTAGAATTGAAATCTTCCTCCTTCGTTTTAATGCTGTAAATCATCGCTCCCAACAATACATTCAGGAACTAATTGCCTCCTTGACCCCTGTTGGGAAACTTATATCATCCGATAGTTGCCTTTTAGAAGTATCTAAAACCAAGCCGAGGCACTATGAAGATAGGTCTTTTTTGTAAAACTGGCTCGTCTGTCTGGAACTCTCTGCCAGCACAATCAGACAGCAGCTTAAGCACCTTAAAGAAAGTCCTTAAATGTCACTTTTGAAGAAATATTTGAAATAGTTTTCTTTATCTGTTGATCTGATGAAACATCTTATTATTGTAAAAAAAATACATAATAGTATATCGACATATAAATATTTTATTGTGTATTCAAATGTTGAACTTAAATACCTCCTGCACTTTTACTCTATGTTTTAAAAGTGCTTTGTTGTAGAAAAATGCTATTGACTTCATCTGATTTTAGCGATGATCTAAATTTTGAATTTGTTTTGTATACTATGATATGTATCATCCTTATTGTCCTTTAAGGCCTTGAAAAGGGACCTCTATACAAATACAATTATTAGTATTATTATTAGTCTTTGATTCTTTTTTGAGAAAAAAAATAATCTCAAGTGACATTGAAATCACCTTCTTGCCCCCAACTCTTCTTCCTTTTGTATAAATTCGACACTTGTGTATGCCGCTTCCTCCCATCTTCTCCTCTTCTCAGCATTGCGATAGTTGTCCCTCTCCCTCTGTTTCCTCCTAAACTCCTCATATTTTTCTGGGTCTTCTTCTTTCATGATTCTACGCGCAATTGTAGTTGGGTGCGGCATGATTACTGAGAAAAGTAGAAAATCTTAAGAGGTCAAATGATATACTGTATACAAGTGTGTACAGGAATACATAATGATACAAATATATATATTCATTCTATTTATATTGCATTTTTATTGTTGTTTTCATTGATGCAATACTGAAAGTAATAAATGTAAAAAAAAAAAATCACCCTAAATTGAATCCTTCTTGTAATAAAGTATTGCTATAAAAAAAAAGAGCCCTTGTCCTTCATGATCATGAACAAAGGCACGTGAGGAGTGCCATTCAATACTGTCCTATCAATATCTCTATCTTGCAGTTTGTATATCAAGCCAATAATCATGTCTAAAACTTTAGTTTCACCTATATATACTCACTTGAACATATATATTCTTCAATGTGGAACCACTTCCATCAATAAAATCCTGTGGTGCCACGATGCTTCTCAAAAAACTTTGTGCAGGTGCACCTTCCAGTGTGGGATCATGATCTTATGCTCGCACAGGACTTAAGAACAAAATCGAAAATGCAGTCGGACGACAGATGATAATTTACAAAGAAAATGTGGACTTATCTCTATATAAAAATTAGATACTCAAAGCTTATATATACAGTGCACTCCAGTTAGCATGACATTGATGGGACCATGGAAAAATGGTTGTACTAAGCGGATGTCACGCTAAGCGGATTTCAAAGGAAGTAACTTTGTTGCTACGTCGAACGGTATACATAATGATTGTTGGTGATACAAAATGCATGACGGATGCAGAAGAAAACGATTTTATCGGTACGGTAAGGAAAAGGTGTGAATAGTTGACTGAGTAGAATCCAGTAAAAGCTGAATAAAGACAAATGCCTGAGCGACATAATATAATCATTCATGCTGTCTGTCGGCTATTGATTGACGTTCATTAGCAATGTGACAGTACATGTAGCCTATGACTACAAGGCAAATTTAGTGTAGATTTATTGTACCAGTACTGGTAGTTATTGTAATTGAAGATCGTTGACGAAATGTTGTTATCCGCTCACCCTCTCAGACCCACAGACTATCATGCTAGGTCTTCACACCTCCGTGTTATCTTTCGTCACACCCCTCTCAGATTGAAAGAAACATGCATCACCCCTCCCCTACCGCTCTCCTCAAACTGTACTTGGTGTCGACGGGACAAAGCTTTAGCCTAAAAACCGTGAATTACAGTGAATGAGACATTCATTCCTGTTTTGAACCAGCTGCAGGTTCGCTTCCATTGAAACTCATTAGGCCCAGAAAGGAAACGGTATATGTTTTAGTTTTGAGCTTTTATTGTGTGTAGGTCTTGTAAAGTATAGATCTATGCATTGTAGTGTAATTGTACTGTAGTGTAGGCTAAGCCTAACTGAAGGTTGCAGCTTGTAGGCTAGTCTTGTCGAGACGCGTCTTCACAGATCGCATGGAAGGCCTATCCTTTGCCTTTTCCCCTGTCTGATCTGAAACTCCTCCTTCCCCTATCCCACATTCCAATCGTATGCACATTAGTATAAGTCTAAGCCACGGCTATATAACATTAGGCCTATATATATATATATAAAGTGTTGCTGAATGGTATCACTGATCACTATTAACACTATTTAGTGCCCCAGATAGCGTCGAAAGTCCAACATATCGGGCGAAAAAGAGTTATGTGCACTGAGAATTTAGTAGCGATAACCGGAGTCAGCATGTCATCTTAACCGAGGTTTTTTAACAAAGAATAAGAGGAAAGTTGGTCGGGACTCAAAAAAATGGTCACCGTATTCGGAGTGTCACGCTAACCGATATATATATATATATACAAACACACACACACACACACATACAGTGTGTAAGTAGATCTAAAGGGAAAAACCCAAAAACAAAACGGAAAAAATACATACATGTACACCATACAGTAGCACTAGACCCCGAAGACGGTGCCCATAAACAAGGAAGGAAGTTTACCGAAATTTACATGTACACATTGTACTTGGTTATTTATATTTCCCTGATTTTTAAGCTTAATTTTTTTCTTGAAATGGTTAAGATACACCATGCCTAAGAGACATGAGATAAACTCCTTGATCAGTCCCAAGGCAGAGCTGAGTCCATTGTCTTTTCACGCTATGCCAATTTTATTGACTCAAATAAGGGGGACAAAATGGGGATGACTACTACACGTATACACATGTACTATTTAACCTGCTCATCAGGCTTTCACAATTTCATGTATAGTCCAAAACGTATTCCCTGTCCTTGCTAGAATAGAGAGATAAGGACGAGGAATCGGTGAAGCTAAGAAAAGGCCGCTCTTGGCTGGGACATTGGATATGGGACAAGCAATGCGTGTTCGACTGTACATGTACGACAGCTGTAAAAACCTGATGAAAAAGTCCCCAGATTTTCACTTTGGCTATGAGAAAAAAGGAGGGGTACTGTACCCAAACAATTACACGTCAAATACAACATGAAACAATATGACTGATAAACAATTGCCTTTAAAAACATGAATAAAAATATAATAAGAGCAAACTATCAATAAAAATGTTCACAGTATTTATTCACATTCAATCAAGTCATTCATCATACACTCCCCATATCACCTTCATGATGAACAGCGTTCTACACAGACCTGGGTAGATATCAAAATTGAAATAAAAATGCCTCTGTATGGAATTTGGTGAAATGCGAGTAATGAAGTCATCTCGTTTGTCATTTGATTTTAAATACTATTACAATAAATACAACCATATTTGACCAAAATATAAAATACCAAAACATTGAGATGGGGACTTCTAAATAATAATAATAAACAAAGAAAAACAAACCATACTAATGCTGCGCGTCACACAGGCCTCGTGCTACTTGGGAATAAGTTGACAAATGTCTCATAATGTATACTTTGATAAAGCATTGCAACTCTGAGTCATGCTTAGTGATGAAATTAAACAACTAAAACAGAGTTTATTTGGCTTGAGATAAACGCCAGTTGATGTAGAGGTCCTTGAAAGAGTCGAAACCAGCCAAGACACCAGCTCCAGCAACACCTCTCAAAATGTTGGCACCAGCTCCTTTCATCATGGACATGAAACCCTCATTCTTCATGATCTGGACGGCGCAGTCAAGGGAACCTTTGTATTTGACAGCTTGGCCGGAGGTCATCATCATACGCCGACGGATGGTGTCAATGGGATACGAGAGCAGACCAGATGTGACAGTGACAGTGTAACCCAGAACGAAGGAAGCAGCCACACCGGCATCTTCTTTGAGAAGGATGGGCTTCAAAGAGTCATACAGACCGAAGTAGAAACCCCTGTAGACGATGATACCAACACAAGAGATAACAAAACCTCTGTACAGCCCAACAAAGCCATCAGATTTGAGGGTCTTCCTGTAGACATCAATGAGCCCATTGAATTGACGCTCGCCACCGCCCTTGCCTGCAGCCTTGGCATCATTGGCCAATCGGGTACGAGCGTAATCCAGAGAGTAGACAAAGCACAAGGACATGGCACCAGCAGCTCCACCTGAAAAGATATTTTTAGTGAACTTCATGGCATAAGATTCTTTGGGAGAAGATTTGAAAGCAGACTTGATGGTGTCCTTGAACGCAAAATTGAGAGCCTGGGTAGGGAAGTATCTGAGGCAGTTGGCCAAGTTACCACGCCAGAAGGGTAAAAGACCTTCAGTTCTGAAGGTACGTACTGTGCAGTCAACAACCCCTTTGTAGGGCTCTGACAGACGTCCAGCTTTGATCATTTCATCTTGATTCTGGACCAGCAGCTTGATTCTCTCAATGGGAGCAGCTGCTGTTTTGGAAATGACTGCAGCAGCTCCAGACAGCGCAAAGTTCTCGGCAAACCCCAAGGTAGGTTTCTTTTCAGGCATCTGTGTTTAGGATAAAAAGACAAGGAAGGGAACAATGAAAAAAACCAACTAACATGGACATATCAAACTGGAGACAAAGTATGTAAAGAATCAGTAGAAGTTTTTTTTTAGATTGAAATACAATCATCAGTGGCCAGTCGAATAGGGCCTACCATAAACATGCAGGAAAAGAACATTGATACTGATACGAGATAGCCTTTGATGCAAGACCTGTCAACCCCTAAAAAGAATTTTCCCGACATAGGTGAATTGACAATTGTTTGTGAGACGCTATACAGTACTCGCCAGATTCCTGCACGTTACGTATTACTGCAAGCTGCAGCCCGGTTACCAAATTGAGGTTGGTGCCTAATCTCCATTTGGCTGCAGCTCATTGTCTTTAAATTTACAAAAGTGCAGAAAATGTCTCTTTGCGGTTTGGACCTTCAGAAAACATGGATTGGATGTATAAACCTTGAATTCTTTTCAAAACTTTGGTATAGCACAGCGCCAACTGAGTTGGCGTGCCGCTCCTTTGGTACGGAGCATGTGCCACGTCAGTTGGTGTGCCGACTTTGATGTGTTAAATAGGTACCAAAAAACTGCAAGCCAGGCAGGCATCACTGCACGCTATTTCTTGTCCAATGTAAAAAAAAATGTTTTTTTAAACGGCTGAAGAGAAAAATATTAAATGGTTCTGTTAAGATATCTGAAACGCAAAAGAACCACCACGTAAAAACAATGGAAATAACGACAGGCGGGGAAGGGTGTGTATGTGCGCATGCACGTATGTGTGTGTGTGTGTGCTTGTTGAGAAAGTGTAACATCTTGCAGATGCGCTGTAACACGCATCATAACCTAAAGTGCACTATCAAATTCCATATCCATTTATCATTACAACAGCAGCAGTGATACAACAGTGCACTGATTTGGACTGGGGGCGGGGAGGACAGGGCAATGAGGTCACCGTGTCTTGCCATGTCTGCATGCTTCCATTACACTACACCCACTATCGTTGCGTTCGCATTGTGTGTTGACGGGAAGGGGCGACGTGTGTGAACTTAAAAGGTTAAAGGTTATGCATGAGCACTGTTGACTCTGTTTAACACCTCAACTCTTTCTACTATTGAATATGTATACACCCGGAAATGAAATAGCTTCTTCACAAGTTCAAGCTCAAGTGCCTCAATATTGACAACACTGGATTCCTGCAACATCGCTGTCACGAAGTGACTGCCTGTGAGTGTGCCTGCGACCTGCAGAACCACGAGCCCAGTCACAGACCTTAAAAGAGGGTTTGCAAACAAAGCAATTGATCAGACCAACAAAATATCAAGAGTGAGATGTAAATTTTCTGATATGAATTATTTTATTTGAAAACTCCCCACTCGTCCTCACTTTCACACACACATGCAGCCACTTTCTGACATATTTTGGTGGAGTTGCCGGGTAGGGGTTATTATCGCTTACATTGAATTATTGATTGTTGGCTGGCATTGATAGTCGAGAGCGATTTGTTCTTCCATTCTACCCGCTCTGTCATACACCTAGAGGACATCGTTTTACAATAGAGCTACCTGTTCACACCACGCATTACACTACCACTCACTTAACACTGAAGAAGCTGCATATATATGTGGAAGTGGGATAGGTGTCACTGTTATCCCATCCCCTCTTTTGACAGGAAGGTGTACCGGCCGAAGTCACGTTCTTCCTTTTTGGTATTTTATCGCTTAAGCGTAGCTGTCTGTATTTTGGTTCAGATCAGCGTTTCCCGGCTGTTATTTTAACGTGAATGGTCATAAAGGGTTGGGCCTTTGCGGGAGGATTATTATCGATTGTCACTCTCTGTGAGTCATTAAAGAATTAATTGGTGCGGGAGAAGAGAGTTTTAAGATAACTTCATCACCTCTTTGGTTTTATTTGAGATCAGTTTTTCCTTGAACACAGGTTTCTGATAGTTTGGAAGACTAGTATTTTGTACCCTGTTTATCTTTTGGTTGTACGCTGTCGTGTGGTAATTTGCATAACCTGTTTCCAATTTCATTTAGCCCCTGTCATTCCCTGGTTGTTTAATTTCTTGATTTATTCCTGATCTCTTGTCCTATCACATGTGCTTCTTTAGTTCTGCTCTACTTGCCTTAGGCTCTCCCTTGCAATGATGGATGTCGCAAAGTTGATAAAACTTGGGAGCTCAAATGTCACTTGAAGGTGAGTCTCTCAGGAATTGGGTCGATGACCAACTGAGACAGGAGGAAGCCCGGGTAGCAATGGCGCGCGAAAAGGCAAGGTTACAGAGGGAGCATGAGAAAGAACAGAGGGAAAGGGAGCAATGGGGAACATGAGAGGGATGCTGCTAAAGAGCAGAAGGAAATGGAGAAGGAGCAGTGGGAATGCGAAAGGGACGCTGCTAAAGAGCAGGAAGAAAGGGAAGAGAAATAGGAGCGCCAATCTGCCCTAATCGAAAGGGAGATGCTAGAAAGATTAAGAGCGCAACCAACAATAAATGAGCCATCGCCAAGAGTTGTCGATAACCATCCGACGGGACGATGTAGCAAGTTACATGTCCAGGTTTGAGAGGCACGCAAAAGTCAATGGTTGGCATGAGACGGATTGGGCAACCCATCTTCTGTCGGGTAAAGCACTGTGAAGTCTATACCCAAATGGACGAGGCCGATGCCAAAGACTTCAAGAAGTTGCGCGACGCTTTACTTGACAGAAGATGGCTTTGCGTCGCGTTTCCGCTCCAGTAGGCCGGAATCAGGTGAGAGGATGGGCCAGTTTAGGACCCGAAATCCGGGATACCTTGAGAAATGGATCGAGTTGGCCGGCAAAAGTAAAACCGAAGCCGCGGGTAAAGAGCGGAAACCGCCAACCAGGACAAGTTGGTTGAACTTGTCGAAAATTACGTAGAGACGCACGGCACCTTGAAGGAATATTTAAAGTTGCTCCCGATCCCATCCAGAAACGGAAGGGATATGTCACCTGTATTGAAGGTAGGGAAGGAGGACGCGAGTAGCGAAGTGGCCGAAAAGGGGTCAATGGGTGTTTTGACAAGTAAGGACAAAGGGTCGACATGTCATCGGTGCTCAAAACAAGGGCACCAGCTGTCTGTTTTGAAGGCTAACGTCCCAACTTGCTCTTACTGTAATCGACGGGGCCATATAGTGGAGAACTGTTGGAGAAGACACGACCAGACCCATTCGGTAGCCGCTCTCACCACAGTAGAGCAGGGGTGCAACGGCCATGCATCACTTGAGCTGTCACTTGTACTGTCCCCGTTGTATCAGCCATGCGTACAGCCACT
>JBCHJU010427686.1:0-13733 GCA_039654505.1 Plocamopherus imperialis
GTTCGTTACAGCCGTCGGTTCGTTATTGCAGGTTCGCTACATGCGTCAAAATTTTATTGACACAAAGAGGAAAAAAACCGGGCAACGAAATTGGTTCTTTATTTCCGTCAATTCGTTAAAAGCGTGTTCTTTATTAATCTCAAAACATTAAATTTTACTTTCCATGACAACAATTATAAAGATAAAGGCTGATTCTTTCGGTGGGGTTGCCTTGTATTTTGGGAGCCTAGAACTAGGAGCATCAAGTTTATATTTAGAAGCATCAGCCTTTGTAACAATAAGGCACATCGCTCATTCTTTTTTAGCATGCCAGCTTGATTATCCACCGCCTGTCATCGGATACCACTTCTACGCCTAAGATTCTTTACTAAGAAGGAAGAGAAAACGAATAAAGGGTGTTTAGTGGGTGTGCCTGGAACTTGATTTCGCACTTGCCATTTCAATAGGGATTCGAACCTAGGACCCATCGGTCTCTACAAGCAGGTAAGATTTCAATAGACAGTGAGGCTAAAGATCAAAATCAATACACAAAAACTTCTCCCGGGTAAAACATAGCATTCACAGAAGGGAAAAAAAAGAAAAGAAAACGAGCCTGTGGGCACGCAAGGGGGTCGAACTCACAAACCCAACGAACGTGTCCAAAAAAGAAGATTACAGTATTTAAAGGTGAAAAAGAACAAGAAGCATGGTGGAATGAAGGAAAAACAGACACAGAGAGAAAAACTAAATCGCAGTCATTCCTCTTAAATCAGAGAACGAGAGCATGTCCTGTACAGATGCCAAGTGCGATAAACTGCTTCTCTCTCCCTCCCACCCTTTCCCCAAATGCACAGCACGTTATTATATGGCTCGTCGCACTCTGCATCAAATCGGTCCACCAACCGAAGACGTATCAATTTTAGCGAAGGACGGTCGATTGGATGATGGTCAGCTTTTACGCCACGCCGGTCAAGGGACCAGGCGATCACATTGAAATTCCATTAGTACATGTATTAGGCCTTGTTGTGCTACCTTATTTTGGGCATTTCGTCCACTTCCCGGAACCGACTTCGATGAAATGATTTAAACCACTTTTACACGTGCGCCATTCTCCCTCCCCTCCCCCCCCCCCTAGACTACTGCTGTTTTGGTCGGGACGAAAGCGGTATATTAGCTATTCATAGGTCAAGGGTCAGCCAATCAGTAGAGGTGTGCGATTCCACCTTTTCAGGAATCGATTCTAGAATCGATTCTTAACAAAGGAATCGATCCGAAAATCGATTCTGGACCAATGGAATCGATTCCTCTTACACGAATAATGAAGAAAAAGAGGCAAAGAACAATAAATATGAAGAAAAACAGACCTGAAAACTATGACTTTAAAGATACAGATCAAAGATATGGCATTTTTTTTACGCGAATGAAAAGGCCAAGGCCAGTTACAACAACAAAAGACTTGCGACCAGCGTGCAGTTGTAAAGCAAAAACCACATTTGGTCCTTTTGTCTACAACATTAAAGTTATATAAGCTTATATTCTGGAAATTCTCTGTGGTGGGGACAAAAATAGTTTTACAGCCATGACAACCAGACGAAACAGACATCGGTACACCTCACTCAAGGAATCTGGCACATGAGTACATGTATAATATAATATATCATCAGTATATACCACATCTATTTCGTATTCTTCTATAAAGAAAACCATGAAAAGGATATAAAAGTCATATAAAAAAAAAAACAACAAACAAAAAACGCATACAAGTACTGAGTCAAGTGAATAAGTCAGAAAGTGATCTGTACATGTTCCGTCAAATGACAACTAACTAACGAAATAAGATTAATCTACACGGGAATGACTTTTATCGACAAAATGAAAGTTTAAAAAACCAACACGACTGAGTTTTAGTTTTAGAGGTAGAGCCTACACGATGTGCTAAACTTGGCTTGTGGAAAATCCCCCCCCCCCCAAACCCTATTTATCGGAAGCTTCCAGATACACCATGTGACAGGCAAGGAAAAAAAGGCCCTCTGGCAGACCCCCACTCAACCAATTGCATATACATGTATACAAATGTAAAGGTATAGGAGTGCAAATTAACCGTAAAACAACCTGTTGACATGTCTCATGTAACGTTGCTTTCGTCATGGTTGCATGCTGACCAGACGACCAGCCCAGCCAACTTGCGGAAGAAAAAAATAGAAAACGAAAACCCCGGAACTGACCCGATCCGACACGACGCCACGCGGCCTGTTCCAAAAGGGAGATGTCGCTGTAGCTTGTTCGACGTGTATTTTCTTTTTTTTTTTCTTTAATGTGAAAGCGAATTATCATTATCAATCGTATTAGTGTAAAAGGAGATGACTTCGGAGTACGTTTCTTTTCTTTATCTCAAACTTTATCTCAATAAAAAATCTTTTTTTTTATCTCAATTTGGTAAAAAGCCTACTTGGGGCTTGGCCCAGCCAGACAAAAAGGGAGACCTAACATGTCTGGTCGGCGGCATGCTTTCTTTAGGTCAACGACAGTCGCGTTATGTAATAGTAATAGTACACATTACATCATATGCATTTTGAGAATTGCTATTATCCCACGACACCATGTGCCATGTACAAATGTATGTACCCTATCCATCTTGATGTATAATGTACATTGTACAGCTTGTAATCTCCAAACCCCCACCCCTGGCCCTGTTCCATGCCACCCATGAATTATTGATTCTATTGCCTAATGACGCCAATCAAATTAAAGGGAACGAAGCCAATTTCGATGAAAAGGACAACGCCAAACGGTGGCACATCAGCTTAGTACATGCACCACAGGTCGGTGAGTGAGTGAGAGAGAGAGAGAGAGAGAGAGAGAGATAGAGAGAGAGAGAGAGAGAGAGGGGGGGGGGGGCAAAGGGGTGACGAGATGATTGTAAAAGTCACTCGACGACTATTCAATTGTGCGACTCTAAACCACGCTTAGGTCACAAACATTCGGTGCAAGTTTAGATGGCAAAAAAAAAAAAAAACCAACAAACAAACATGTACAACACACTATAGCAAACAAACAGACATAAAGGTGAGGAGAAATATGAAACTTCAAGACAGTAAAGGTTACGCAAAATCAGTCGTATCCTATACCCAACACCGTCTACCTTACGCATGACACTTTATTTTCACTGTCACTGTCAGTCCTGTCAAACTATTGCTTCTTTTTTACAGTGTAAATTTGGGGAAACCGGTAAACGGCAGCGTTTATTGATGAAGCTGCTCGCTAGGCAGTTTCTGCCAACCTGATGCATCTAATAATACCATTACTATAGACTATAAGTATTACAAGTGTGTTAATCTGTGAGGAAGGCAACGGTTTGTTCTATAATATGCAGAGTTGAATGACACGGCATTAAGTATACGGCCCAATCAATGTATTTCAATTTGGCAATGGTTTTGCAGACCGAATCACTACTAATGTATTTTAAGTGATTTTTTTTTTACCATCAAACGTAATAGTTCACGTTGCCATCAATAGGAACCGGGTTGAATGCAAAAGTTGGCATTGCACCGTATCTAGTTTAAAAGCTGGCAATGGTACCGTGCTCAATCCAAAAGTTGGCAATCATGGCCGCTCTCCACACTCATCACGCCCTGAGCTTATTTTTTAACTAACCCTTCAGTTTCAAGCTGATTTACACACTGTCTTTTCTTCACATCAGTATCAGAGACATCGACTTTTCCCTACAGTTCCCTGGGTTAACTTGTGATTAATGCCACTGCCACGTCTTAGCCTTACACTGTACAATGTATACGTGTGACTTACACTACATCTGTAACTTGTTTCGAGTGTGTGTAAGTGCAAGCCCTTCTTATTCAAGTATAGCATGAAAAAGTGCATGGGTCGAAAAAGGAATGGCAGAACGATGCAGAAACACAGTTAGTACATTGCACCCATTGCCACACTTACTGAAATGGCGGCAGGGCCCGTCATAAGCAATGACGTCAGCCTATGCAAACTGTTATAACGGGATACCGAAAAACGCAAAGCAATACACGTAGCCTACACTGCATGCCTCCTACTCCTATTCTGTTACTAAGTGATTCAGTAAACGACAACAACAAAATGCTCAAGAGAGATGGGGGGGGGGGGGTCGTGTCGGAGAAAAGAATGTACACAAAAAGGAGACAAAGAGTAATTAGGAACGTCACGAACAACGTTAATTAATTCGTGACCTCAGATAAACCTCCGGGGACCTTCCCTAGCCCGCCATACCCTTCCCACCTTCAGCCAGGTTAACTCGCAACGAGACTGAGCGTGGTGTCGAATGTCACTCGGGAGGCGGACTCAACTCGACGATGGCAATACATACGAGTGCTGGTGGTAGTAGTACTACGAGTACTTAACAACATTATGCAATGCGTGTACTTACAGGAGATGTAATACGTTGAAGCAACGGTTATATACGTGAAGCGCTACGGGTATTACAGAGAGATGGGGTTGGGGAGAGGGAGGGGGGCGGAGAAGGAAGGCTGCGTATTAAAAGCCGTTTACCTGGAATGTGCTAAGCGGCCGGTGATCAAAGGTAAAGACATGAGTAAAGAGAATGGTGGTACATGTACGATACGGAATTATGATACCGGTGGAACGTGAACCGAACAATGGTACCGATAATAATATAATACGTGTATTATACTCGTGCGCAATGCGCTTTTTCGGACACAAACACCAACACTCCATAGCAATGGGGCGAGAATTCAATATTATCGGTATCAGCGCATTACAAAATGCCGTCAATAAAATCGGTACCTCGGGAGATCGATTTTCATTTGGGGGAAACAACTGGAATCATATTCTGCTGCGGAAAGCAGACTAAATCGTAAACGAGCACATAGTGATGACTATTCTTCTGAATAAACAATGGATAATTTTAATCAATGCAAATCGATTCGAGCTTTCCCACACAGACCATCATCGTCCATGCAGTACCCTCAACCGTACACAGCCACAGACTTCAAGTCGAGACGGCATCGTTAAAAATCGCACACGTATGCCACCATGGGGTAACGTGAGTAACAAAACAGCACTACGCACGGTAAGGAATACATTGCGCTGACTATTAGTGCATGTACTATAAGACCAAGGGGTCTCATGCTTCAGCGTGGCGAAATGCGCTGAATTGTCAGAAATTTGATCTATCGTTGCAATCACTCTTGGTGACTCTTTGATAGAAAAGGATGCTCCTTTGCGATGCTTGCGTAATAGCGATTGCTTTTTTATGCAAGCATCCATTTGGAAAAGGATTGGTAAAATTGAGGAGATGAATTATTCAATCATTCACTCCGGATTAAAATGCACAATCTTTAAAGCCTCGATATCGTTCCCCTTTCTCTTTCCTTTCAAAAACTCTCTAGGCTGTGTTATGAAGATAAGTGTAGCAGTCGATACAGCAATTCTTAAAGTCTTTTTTCGCAGAAGAGTGAAAAAATCATCATTTCGTAAATATAAAGGTCATAAACATACGATTACAGGCAGTTGATTACAGGCAGTCTCAATCATGATCCTTAATAGCATGAAAGTTTTCCCGCAGGTCAAATTACAGACCTGGGTTCCAATCAAAATCGAGATTTTTTTTTTCTTTCAGACCTCAGTGTTATTCATTTCAGAACTTATTTTTCTTCAACATTTTAATAGTTTCTTTACACTTCATTTAAATGTGATTTTCACTGCTTTTCAAGCTACGCATTTAATTCAACTAACCAAACATATAGAGTGATGACGTCTGATAGCAGTGGTAACCTTGAGCAGATAATTTGTCAATGCTGCATTCTATCCCCAGCTCTTTCCCTGTTCCCCCGTTCATGGAACAGGCAAATCAACTAGCTTCAAGAAAGTGAATAATTTAGCCATTTATATTATTGCATTTTCAAAATGAAATGCAAATGGCTGTTCACAACATCAAAAGCAAATGCTTCGAACCGGTTGTAATGTCAATCTCGCAGAATATATAAAGAATAGTTTATGGGATCCACATCACCAATACCAAAAACGTGGTACAATTTTACAATTAGATAGAAGAAAAGTGCGGGCTGATGTGTGACCATCTGTAACAATGCATCAGGAAACACAAAATTGCATGTATTTCAGTATTAATAACTCTGAAGATCTGGTTTATAGTTTACCTCCCTGTAGTTTTTCTGTTAATAATTGATATCTGATCTCAAGTCTCACTACTTGGCATTTTTCTTGGTGGAATTCCACTTTCCATTCTTTTTCTAATTGTTGGGGTAAGTTAAGACCATTTTGGGGTAATTTTTATAGCCATCAATTTCAATAATGCTTATTTCTCTGAGTAGTCACAGTGGCTGTGCTTTGGACTTGCCACTGACAGATTAGTGGTTGAAATCCTGTGCAGGACAATGTGACTTAACCCTTGGGTAAGTTCATTTACACTAATTGCCCCTATCTGTGGCACTGCTCTGCAGCTGATGTTCGGTTTCTGATTTTAAAAAATCAAAAGACCAATTTCCATCCAGGAATGAACAAAATGGTTTGTTTTTTTGTTTTCCTTCATTTTTATTATAATAGGCTTTCATCTGAAAATAAGTCTTCTTTAGGTTCTTTGTGTGAGACATTAATATTGGCATCCTCTTCTTATTTTAATACTACAATATACATTATACCAAAACTGTACATGGCATCAAATTGGCATGCTAGATTCTATGATGGAAGGCAATGTTCTCGCCAGAGTCATCAAAAAATTTTCTGTTTATTCAGGATCACCAAAATCATCAACACCCTTAGAGGTTGGCAGCACTCCACAATGCTCAATTCCTGAATATTTTCTTTTCTTCAACATCCATGCACATCAAGTCCCTTGAGACATTTTGCTGACAGCCAGCACAAACTACCACCTTTATAATATCTAAATATTATCTTTATCTAAAATGTCGATGATACATATCTGGACAATCCTCAACAAATTATACTGAATCAAGGAGGTGAAACATCCAACTCTTTAAATGAAAAAGAGGAGTACCAATTTGATTCAACCTTTTAGTCCAGTTCAATTCTGGATTCGACAATCAATTATTTATTACTATTCCATATTTCATACATTATCTTGGCCTTTTTCTGATGCAATCTCCATTAACATTTAACTGCTAACAGTGGGGAAACGCTGTATTGCGAACTACTCACTACGATGGGAAACCTGTACATGTACATTTAAGAGATCTACTCGAAATAGACCAACAAAAATTATCATGATGTGTATAATGCTCTCAAAGAAAGAAAACTAGATTACTTTTTAATGCACTACTCAATGGTCTGACAGTAAAGACAAGGCTCTATGAAAAAGGACAATTGATTCAAATTTAAGTGGCTATGGTTAACATACAAGGCTAATTCAGAACATCAGCCATATCAAGCACTCACTGTTTTGGCTATCCATTTATAATATAATGGAAAGAATAAAACTTTTAAAATTGATACTTATAAATTCAATCGTAACCAGATACTTTGATGCTCAGATCAAGATCAAAATTATAGCTAGAAGTCTGGTACCTCCAAAATCAAGCAATTCTCACATACATGCTCAAAAACAAAATAATCAACAAGTCTAACAGCCAAAAAATCACTATCAATCAACATATCCAAGAAAACCATTGTAGCTAACATACTAAAATCAAATCTAAAAACATACTGCCCATATTAAATTATTACTATTATTTTACAATTACCATTACTCTACATTTTTGTGAAGCCTCATGAAATGGATTTTTTTAAGTGCGCCTATCATACCAATCACTTTCATCATCTTTTATATATAATATGGAAATTAACTAATCCTATAAACCACAGGGTAAAACAGGATATATTGGCAAAGAAAGAAAACTAATGACAGTAGAGTGACTGTAAGAATCCGCGAGATAAGAACCTGTGCATGTTCGTGGAACCAAACCTTTCAAATAAATAAAAATATCACCTGAAGAACCTGTTAGTTGTAGTGTACCCGCCTTAGAACCCGGTCTCATCAGAGGTAGAGTAAATAAAATTATTCAATTTGATGCATATAAAATTGTTGAAAAAGCATGAAAAGCTGCAAGTCAATGACAGACAGATGTTTGAGAAGGCTATTGCTCAGGTCGAGACATCCAAAGTGTCATAAACATGTCACATATATGTATATAATAGACACTTCGTCAAACAGTAGTCAGACATGAGGAGGGTGCACTACCCATCTCATCCATTGTTAAACACAACAAGCAATAGAAATCGATCATGCCTTGCTGCCCTAAGCGGAATAAATAAGATTATAATATGTGCCCTGTGCAAGGGTTTGTGGGCAAGCCGAGCAACTACAAGGGGACAGCATTGAACAGCTTGTACTGCAACATCAAAGATTGTTGCACGCAGGACAACCCTCCACTTCAAAGTTTCTCAAATGTTTTCGCCCTTATGATTGATTGAAAATTGATCAATCACAGGATGGTTTCAATATTATGAGAATCACCATGCTGAGTTGGTATTGTCAAGGGGACTAACTAGTGAAATGCAAAGAAACACCTGGAAACAAAATATCTAAGTTCAGCTAATAACTCAGTCGGTTAGATTTTAGACTTTTTCTGTCTCCCTAGTTCTCAGGGCAACTGAACTGTACTTACAAGCCGGCTAAAATGCCATAATTTACAAACCAATCAAAACATTTTTAAAATAAATGTTGAATTTCTAATATTTGGCCACATCTATAAATAAAGTAAAATCTACTCAAAAAGTGGACTGAAGGAACTCCAAGTGAAAATAGAAACTGAATGTCTCAGAAAAAATGCAGGGGCAGGTACAGGGAGTCACATGTGTAAAAAACTTTCATACATTTTTGTGAAAGATATTTCTTACAAACTGTTTGCATTTTATTTCATTATTTTAATAACGGCAGTCCAGCAAAGTGGAGGATATAATGCCCGAAATAGTGAAGCATGACATTGTCACACCTAAAATCAAATTTGTGAGACCACCAGGGTGGCAAGTGAACTGAACACCAAATTAAATTGACCATGCTTAAATTGGTATATATTTAAGTCCACTTTGAGCGGACCGATTTGATTGGGGTGGGGTGCAATCAACTTGTTATACAATCGTCTTCTAGAAACTTGTTATTTAAGTATAAGTTAAATTGGCCACATATCACCATTTGTGCACATATTTTTGACAACCTGTATATATCCAAACGTGGTTTAAAAAAAAAACACATAAAAATATAGCTTTTAACTATGGAGTTAAATGGTTAATCTTGACAAAACACCATTGATCTAAAATCTTTTGCAAGGCTTTTTTTTTAAATCTACATCTAGATATAGATCTTCAGATCGAAAATTAATCTCAATTTTTTCCTGTAGATCTAGAATCTAGATCAACACAGTAAAGAAACAGAAAAAACTTAATGTACAACACTAATTAGTAATAACAAAATGCAAGAGAATATAAAGAATTACTTTCTATGTAGGCGCGTGGACAAGAATACTGAGCTATATGAGTTTGCTTCTTCCGTCGTCACCCAGAGTCAACTTGTTGACTGTTACTGGTGATTTAGTCAGAAGTGAAGATTGTGCTGTTAATATTATTAGAATTTGGAAACCTAACATTTTTAAACCCTAACCAACCAATAAATGATATTTTTTAACTTGTTAGAAACCTACCTTTATTATAAAACATAGACAAGGCTTTTTTAACAGCTTTGCAATATCTCTAGCAAGACCTGTCTAACTTTGGTGACCGGGTATGCACCCCTACCCCTGTCAGCATAGCTCCTGCCATCATCATCCAACTCCAAGCATTGCTGAGAGACCCTGTGTTAGTTTGGTTAGAACAGATAGCCTACCTTACGGTGCGGAGGTGGGAAGGATACAGGTTAGGGTGGAGGTCATTGGTGAGATTTGAGGTGAACTCTGTAGTGAATGGAGCTTTGATTACACATCCTCAGGGAGATCATTTGTCAGCTATTATGAAGGTTAAGACTAGATCTAAAGTCTAGATGTAGATCCATTGCCGTTGCCATTATATTTGAATTTTAAAATTTATATAGCTTTATAAAGTAAGCCAATCATGACCCCTTTCTATCATTGAAAGATAAATAATTCCAATTGAGAAACATCAAATGAAAATGAATGGTTTTTCCAGATCTTGTTTTAAGTACCTTAGTAAAAATAAATAAATATATAAATATAGATCTAGATCTAGTGAATAGGGACTTAAATCGCTCTTGAAAATAAGATCCGTTTAGATGGTTGATTTACATGTCATACACCTGGGCTATGTCATTTTATAGATTCTCTAGTCTATTCAGTATATCATAGAATAAGAATCTATCAAAGAAGACAGAAGACAGAAGAGGTTATAAGTCATAAGACCAGAGATCTAATTCTAGATCTAAATACAAGAGAATTCTAAATCTCTGCATTTAAAGAATTAGATTTAGTTTACAAAAAATATATCTTACTACAAAGATCAAGATCAATGGCAGATTGTCCCAAAGTCCTGGAGCAAAAATGCTGTGCCTAATATTCCACCTCACTGGTTCGATTTTATAGCAAAATAATGAATGCTACACAATTATAAGGTAAGGGTGGAGTTATCTTTCCTGGCAGAGCAACCTGTTTGATGGGAAATTCACCTCAAACTAAACAACTCGGTTTTCTGTCCCAATGGTCATGAGTATCGCCTAAAGTCACTGTTTGTACTTATCGGATTAGCATCTTCAAATTACAGTTAAAACCCTAACAAGACTGAGGCAAAAAAAGCTCATCAGACAAGTCATCGACTCGACACCCAACCCCAATTGAATTCAATATGGCGGCAAATCGTGTTCTACAGAGAGAAAAAAAAAAGCTATGAGTTTTCTCCAAATTTACGTACAGCCTAACACTCCAATGAAGGTGCTTTGACAATTCGAATGAATAAATTAAGAAATACTTTACCATTTTTACTAATATCCAACTCCATAAGATTGACCAGACAGCTGATTTCATCTGGAAGATGCCCAATTTCATTGTCGCTCAAACTCAACTTCCGCAATTGAACGAGTCGAAAAAATCCCTGAGGAAGGAAAATAAAGACCGGCTATCACATACAGTCTACCTTGACAATAGATGATGATTGAAAAATTAATTGAGTTGACCTCCACTTACCCTAGGCAAGTCTCTGATTTGATTAGCGTCAAGTAGAAGCTCTTCTAAACTGCGAGTGTAGCGTAAGACATCATCAGGAATACTATTGAGTCCATAGTGTCGCCTGTCCACCGACTCAACTTGCCTATTGCAGGCACGAAATAATGGAATGCACTTCAACATAGCGAAATGGAACAATGGTGACTCCTCAAGTGTAACATGAATGAAGTTTTAGTAATCCAGAAATAACGAAATCCAAAATGAGGGGCATTCGAACGCCGTCAATCAGTACCCAGAATGTCAACAATCCATGAGCCTTCCCGAGTGATGCCTTTTTCTGGTGTGTTAGCCTAGTATCGAGTAAAATCATTACACCGATACCAGGAATTTCCCGAATTCGTATCCATCATGTCTACGAAAACTGAGAGAGCGTATACACATGAATGTGTGTGTTCCAAAAGAGTCAAAATTTAGAGTGTTCGGGTATTTATAAAATGATGCAGATGAAAATAAGATAAATGAAAAATATATGAGCCTTGTGCTGTCACAGCCATACTATTTACTCAGGATATGGAATCTAAATGCAGGCCAAAAAATCATACAAAGTTTGTTATAATTTCGTCGAAGGTTTAGATTACAATATAGAATCTAGATCTACCGTAGTTATAATGTTTCTATTATAAAATTCCATCACTTACGACACTTATTCATGTGGAAAAGTAAAATTAACCTGGATGCCGAGCGAATGGTAATATGTACAATAAGCTCTTTTCAAGTCTAAACGTTAAGCAGTTTCTTTCTGTTTTGTTTTATTTTGTTTTTCGTCTTCGTTTTTGCTTTGTTTTGTCTTGTTTCTTGTGGTTTGAAAAGCGCATAATCACATAGGCCTAATGTTGCAATGAACCTGTTAAATGTCTGTTTATTTTTTTTTCATTTTTTTATCAAGCATTCTAGCCGAGGCTTTTAACCTACAAATGAGATGAATTTAAATCCAGATAAATTAAGCATATATGTATATTATATATATATATATATATATATATATATTTAAGGAAATAGGAAAGATCATGTATGAGGCATAACCTCTTATTTTCCAAAATGACGTATCGCCAGTTGTCTTGATGTCAGATAAGTTGTATTATGTTATGACTGTTGCATCATTGCTTCAGATTTGTTTTATGGTTTCTGAATGAAATAACAATGTGATTTGCACCAAGTGCAATCGTTTAAAAAAATCACAATTCGGACGACTATTGATATAGGCCTGCTTCAATAGCATGGCGCCCATAGAAACAGAGCTACACACATTGTCATGCGATGAGCCTACGCTTTACACTTCTGTCTCCGTTGACTTTCATGGTCGTTTGCAGTCCAGTTATCTAGTTGGTATCGATGCCGCAGAATTTGGAATCGGCCTCTCAGTACTGCCTTCAGTGTGACGTCATAATAGTCCATCATGCCTGATCAGGGCGCGTTCGTTAGCTAGATATCCGGTATGGTTGACCGCTCCATCGGAGTGTCAATTTTGTTGTTTCTGTTTTTCAAAATCAAAATAAATATCATTAAACTTGAAAATTGATATAAGCTACGTACATTTTTTTAATTATTAATTCCCAAAGAATAATTCGCAACTACAGAGAATCTGCTTTTTAAAGACATTTCAATAGTATTGATCATCTTGTTGAGCGCAGAGAAGCGGGTTCCCTAATGAACGCATAGGTGAGCGCCTGGTCGGCGTTGAGTCACGTGACGAGGTGACTGGCATGTCAGGTATGTAATGTGGGAGAGCAAACGCATCTCGAGGACTAGGACACGCAGATTTGCTTTTGAAAGAAATTTGATCTAGTTTTTCTAAATCTGGATTCAGCTTCTCCATTTCACCCACCCTGTCCCAATCTCAACCAAACAGTTGTTTGAATCAGCCAATAACGGTTTCATCTTGTTTTATTTTTGCCGAAACAAGAGGATTTTTTTTCATAGCAGACTGCAACAAGTTTGCACACTAATATCAACATAAAAAACAACAACAAAATACAAAAAAATGTAAATTTTCAACAGAGTGCCATGGCATGTACCAGTGAAACAATAATAAGACATTCAACCAAACCATGACATAGCAATGGTTTGCTAAATATATATAGATCCAGATCTACCAGTGGGATTGTTTTGCTATTTATCTTAGTTAAAATAGAAATGCTCCCTGGTAAACGCCTTCGTGGCTGTGAAGATGATCTGAAGCTTTCAAAAGATGATTGATCAATGGTCAGATCGCTTGATTGTTGTTCCAGGTTGCCGTATTGCTCTTATCATAAGTTTCACACTAATCACCAGCACCATGATCATAATACATAGTATAATTATTATATAGAAACTAGGGAGACGACTCGCCCCAACCCCAACCTCCTAAGTCCAATAAGCCTATTCACAATTTTGTGTGGGCTCGCTCCTTCTTCCAAAGCCGCATCCACCTAGTCCTTCACCACTCAACCTTCTCCACTTTCAAACACCCGCACTTGCGCAAATCGCCATGCCCAATACCCTCTAGAGGGTCCTTCATCCTCACACGCACATACACACACAAAAACAAACATATGCATGCACGCACAAAAC
>JBCHJU010427796.1:0-13730 GCA_039654505.1 Plocamopherus imperialis
AAATCCCTCTTCCTCTCTCCCCCTCTCCCTCTCACTCCCTCTTTGTCTCTCTACCTCCTCTCCCTCACCATCTCCCCCTCCTCAAAGGGAGAATGATGCTACATTTCAATGTATGAGGTCTTCAAGAGGTAAAAAGAATTGGAACAATAATCATTTTTTATCTTTGTCTTTTTCAATTGCAGCTTTTGCAGAAAGATAAAGACACAAGGCTTGGAGCTAAGCGTGACTTCCTAGAGATAAAGAATCATGATTTTTTCTCTGATATCAACTGGGATGATTTGTACAACCGAAAAATTCAGCCGCCATACAATCCAAATGTGGTAAGAGTGGGGCTTCAACTTCCAGATTATTTCATTTGATTTGTATGTGTGACTTTAAAATTTGCTTTGCCAGCCTCTTCAATATATTGCAATATCCTGTTTTCTGTAAAATGTATATACACTAAAGAGATAATAAGAGAAAAAGTTCCTAAAAATTGAAAGAAGGAAATGCAGTCTTTTTTTCTTTAATTTACAATTTTTTCTTTTCTGTGAAATGAATTCATAAAATTGGTTAATGATATTCATTTGCTTGTGCTGAAATTGCAACATTAATCAGTTTTGCTTTCCCTCTTATTTTTTATCTTAATTGGTCAAAAAATTATTGAATTATTTTCTTCTCTCTTGATACTTGATAGTGCAGATATGTCTGTATTATGTTTTTGTCTGCTTACCCAGTGAACTGATTCTTCATTTATATTATGCTCATTTGAAATGCTCTAAACTATCCTTACCTCTTTTCCCTCAGAGTGGCCAGCTGGATTTGAAACACTTTGACCCAGAGTTTGTCCGAGAGCCAGTGCCAGGTGAGTAAACTAATATTATTTTCTTTATCTTATTATTGTCAACATCTCCAATAGCAAGGTAAGCATTGACACATTTGGTTCTACTTCCCTTTGATTCTTTTTTTTTCTTTTTTTTTTTTTTTTTAAGGAAAAGGTTGTCTTTGATTGGATTTTTTGTTTTCTCATTTTACATTCCTTTCAAGTCTTAGGGCTGGAGCGACTCATAGGGCCCGAGCTTATACCAGTTTCCATAGCATAAAGTGGACAGTGACATTACAGTTTCTGAAGGATGCTAGTCTCTTGTAGAATACTTACAAGCTGAAGCTGTACCCATATTCACCTGGGTAGAGTGAAGTAACAGGGGTAAATTTTCCTGCCTAAGGAAAAAACATATGTGTCACATGGTGGAGTTCAAACCTCTCAGTTCATAGTCCTACACTCTACCGCTCTACCACCGTGCCTTTTCTCGTTTTACATAATATAAAGCTATTTCTCACCAAACATATGTTTCAAACGGATATCTGAATATAGGGAGTGGAGGGTCTTGCTAGATTGATGAGCCAGTAAAATGGATTCTGCTCTGTTTGCCCCTCAGGAGTAAATATTTTGATGGATCTATAGACCTATGCACGTCATGCATTGTATATCTAAGTTTTCCTGCCTTCAATGTAGTGCATCAGCCTGAACTAGGAGTGAGGCAGGACCCAGCATCTGACAGATTAATGTTTTCCATCCAGTCATTATTCCTACCTATGAGACTGCCTTATACATGTATATCTTTCAAAAGGTAGCAGGCGTCTGGCTCAGTTTCATATGGTATTTTTATAGCTTTTCGCTCAGCAAATTAAGGCAAAAATTTAATACATTTGCCTAAGAATATGTTTCACAGTCACCTCTACATGAAATACGGCAGTTTTGATGTTGATTGAGTCCTTTCTTAAAATTATTTCCACTTATAGTTTTCTGCATTACCCCACAAGTGATAGGTCTTTCTTCTATATTTAATTTCTTCAGTTGAACTCAGGAGTGCAAAGGTTCAGACTAAAGTTAAGTTTGCACATTTGAAGAAAACTGATTTTTGAATTGTTTTTTTTTTTTTACTTTTCCTTTTGATTTTTTTTTTCTTTGACTGATGCCCCATATACATGTATGCCTTGTGTCATCCTTCACAGCTTCTGTTGGCCGATCAGCTGGCAACAGCAGCAAGTTAGTCAGTGCAAGTGTCATGGAAGCAGATGGAGTATTTGAGGGTTTCTCATATGTTCCACCATCTGAGGATGCCTTCAGTTGAAAGATCGCCCAACAGACATTTCTCATGGAATCTACTGTACATCTTAAATAGCAGTTTTATGAATAATATGAATAGTCACAAAATAAAACAAAATAAAAGCATCATATTCAGTTCAAATTCAAATGTGTGAGGAAAGAAAATGTCCAAATTTTTAAAGAATGTCCATTATCTATTCATTACCTTTTGGAAAGGTTTAAAAGGGGGTGGAAGTCCCAGATTTAAAGTAAAAAGAAAAAGAAAAAGAGGACATTTCAAAATATTATACCTGGTGTCAAAATTTCAGGAACACTTTTTGAAATGTGATATGTTAACTAAAAATTTATGCCCAACTTCGACAGTATGATTTTTTCTTCTATTTGCTCCATTTTATCATGTTACCATAGTAAGTTTATTGTAATCAGAAGTATGATATGTCAATTTCCGAATTAACAAAAATTTTGAGAGCATGGTAGCTAAGTGAACTCGATTGAAGTTCGAAGGTAGATTATGTTCTTATCCCCTTTAATTTGAATTCAGCTTGAAATGCTCACATAATTTTTATTAACATATTCTTCAGATATTGTCTAGAGAGATATACATCCCTAAAAGAAAATTGGTACTAAACACTAAATAATTTCCCTCAATACTTGTATTTTCTTTTCACTTTTTCATTCAAAAAGAAAAATGTAAAAATGAAAATGATTTTTCAAAGCATTCGAATTTCTATTGATTGGTTTACACTGGAAAAAATTGCATGGGGTAACGTGCACTATGTACCTAGAGACTGATATTATTATCCTGTATCTGGTTTTGGGTTAAACAGTGTTGGTAAAACAAACCAGTGAAAACACATCCAAGAAGAGCATGAAAGATAAAAGAAGACAATGATAGCCTATACACATAAGAAAGAAAGGCTGTGTAGCCACTAGAGACTGAACTCAAAGACAATAGCACCATGTGCTTGACTGCTTGACAAGAAAAGCAAAGTACCTTACTGTTAATCCACTCCAAGTCGCATTGAATTGCTACTAAAATTCAATATTTAAAATTTAGATAATAGCTGATGAGTCAAATTCAATCTTTCATTTGATACGAACTTTGTCAATTTTCATTCATTGGTAAATAATTATGGTACATGATATTTCAAAAAGCGTCCTAATGATTTTGATGCCAATTATAGTATTTTTAACCTGTTTTAGTTCTAAAGAAAAACCAAAACTACTGTATACTGCAAATAAAATATACGGTTGTTGTTTTTTCTTGGGTTTTTCTGTTTGTTTGTTGGGTTGGTTGGTTTTTTGGGGGGGTTTTTGGCTGCTTTTTTTTTTTTTTTTTGGGGGGGGGGGGTGTTTTTTGTTGTTGTTTTTCCTTGGGTTTTTTTTTTTGGTCAAGGAAAAAATAGTCTTTGCCACCAGCAATAAAAACAAGAATACTTTTGAAAAGCATTGCAGAAACTAATGCAAGTAGAAGCCAAATTGAAAATTAAAAGCAAATCAAAACTAAATTAAAGCATGCAAGCTTTCCAAAAGTAATTGAAATTAAGCTCACTGAGGTCTTTCACATGCTTGAAATGTCTTTCCTGCGTCCAAACTGGTGTGATCAATGATTAATGGCTGTAACTGGATTCCTGTACAGCATCACAACACTTTGACTGATCTGTCTGTCTAATCCTCAAACTGCTGAAAAGATTTTTAATCCAAAGCATCAAAAAGATTGTTTGAATGTGTAAACCAGTGTATCTTTATCTTACCTAGGCAGCGTTTACCTTGTATGATACAATATTATACAAATTGGTGAATATTTTATTCATCTTGTCAACATGATTCTGTTTAATAGATGTATTATTATCAATTACACAATTTCAAGTACATTAGGCGATAGATCTAGTTGATGTGAAAATGGTCCCTTTGGAACATGTGTGTTTCTTCTATGTGCAGAGATTTCTCATTAAAAAAAAATTGTAATGTATTATATAATATATATGTAGGCTACTGGATTTGTATATCAGTAACATGCCCTTTTCTCTTTTTCTGATCCACATCTCATAATGGTACATAATATTATGTAAAATTATGAAGAACACACTTTAAGCTCAAATTGATTCTGAAAAACAAGAATTTGTACTTTCAGTTTTCATAAAATGTGTATGTTAATAATGTTACTCAAGTATTCTTTGAGTTGATGATGAAATGCTCCTTTTGTATGACCAAAGTTTTAGTGTCAATAGAACTGTTATAACTCTATGAATAGATCGAATTATTTTTATAGTGCCAGGTAATTATTATAAATTATTTTTCTTTCGCTTTTTTAAGCAAATGAATTTTTCAAAAATAATCATTTATGTTGATTTAACATTAAGGATTCGAACAAGGACTCTAGTGTATTTTCAGAAGTCTGCTAAAATATGTATCTTCAATGTATCAAGCATTTACTGAGTAACTGGAATCTGTTTAAAACATACATTTTAAACTTCTTTTTCATTGTAAACTATAATAGAATACTTGAAGTAAGAACAAACATCCTTATTCTTTGTGAAGTAATCTAGTCAACGAAGGACCTGGAAAAGTCTGGTACGGTAATGCAATTTTGTAAGATGTCCTCTAATTTGGTCAAACCCCATAAATATGGTCCAGATCATTTGAGTAGATAGAATTCACCATATACAATAATGACATATTTAATTCATACATTTTGGTTTCCTTGCATGCTCGATTTTTGTCCACCTGTTGTTTTTCACCTTCTCTGTTTTTTTCTCTGTGAATTCCAACAAGTCAAATCAATCATCCCTCACAGAGCTGGACCATTTAGATTTAAAATGTGTTCAAAGGTTGCCAAAATGTCTGCAGATATGTTAGTTTTGTTTGCTTGGGTTTGTTTATTTGGTGTTTTTTTTTTGTTGTTGTTGTTGTTTTCTTTTCATTTTTTTGTTATTGTTTTGGGGTGGGGGGTTTTTGTTATTGATTTAATAACAAGAGAAGTATTGTTTTAGTTTTAGTGTAAATGGTCGAAGTCATAGATGAAAGTGTAAATGGCCTTTATTGTTAAAATGTTAAGTTTAAGGTTCATTTTTCAAGTACCAATGGTGTAATGAATGATGAACATACTAATATTGATATATTTAAAGATAAAGAGAACATTGTATTTAAGTGCCTTTTCCAATACGAGTATTTATTCGAAATTGTTTTTCATCTTCTTTAATAGCAACACAATAAGAGTTTGAATGACCAATGTCATTCTTCCTATTTATATATGATGTAAACTCATGGTTACACATAACCACTATCCTCAAAAGAATTCAAATTAGAAACACTATGAATAGAGAAAAAAAACACCACATTGAAAAACAAAGAGGGGAAATATTGTTATTATAAAATATGCATTTATTGTGCTTTATTTACCTCAAAATAATAAGATTTGCCATGTATATTTATATAATAATATATAATACTATTATTAATATGTTCCATGTACCATCATTCATGGATGATTATGTTAATTTTTTTTTAAGGACTTTGTTTCATTGTTCTTGTGTTCTTGTTGTATATTCAGATTTTGCCACTGTGGACATTGTCCATACAGCTTAATTTGCATATTCCGGTCCAGATGGCTGAGCCAGAAGCTATTCAATTTTGGTGCAAATTTTAAGAAAAGTGGTCAAGCTGATGTGTTTTGTGTCAACTTGTGTTTGTATTCCTGGCATCTATGCATCTGGTCATAATGTATATGTTACATTCATCTTTAATTGATGAGCATTTTGCTTCTTGAGTTGATCATTCCAAGGACTTACCCTTGTTAAAGAGATTCTGTGATCTTGTACATTTGTATTAATATGTTCTTGGGAAACACAGACTAACAGCTGTCCGAAAAGGAGAATGTACAGTCCAAAATGTATTCCTTGTACTTGCTGGGACAGAGAGATTAGGACGAATCGGTGAAACGATGAATTTGTTAAATTACGAAAAGATCACCCTTGTTTGGGATCTAGGATGAGAGATCTGCGAGAATGAGGAATATGAGAACAAGGAAGGCATATTAGACTGTATGTACAAAGGAGAAAGCTATGGCTTGAAATCAAACCATTCAAACATGTGTTGAAATCTGTCACTGTGTGTCCTAAGATTGATGAGTGAATTATTTTGATGGAAAATATAATTATATACATGTAGCTGGTAGCAAGCATCTTCAGATAGATTCTATCCCAATTGGTTATGCTGGTATATAATAATATATCTGTATAATCATGCACTTCATTCTGGAGTGTCTTGTACTTGTAAATAAATGTCATACATTTGTAAATTTTTGTTTAGTTTCAGTATGAAGGTTATAATAGTTATATATTATATTGCCTTCTTTATTTTGAAGTGGAGATTACTCAAGTATTATGTTCTTTTTCTATATACACTGTATATCTTTTGCATAGTTTTGAGTTTGTCTTAGGGTTTTCTTGTTTTGTTTTTTCGAAGGAGGAGAGGTATGGAATTTGAGAAAGAGGGGAAGGGAGGGAGAGATTCAATCTTTTTTTTTTTGGAAGGTTTCTTGTTATTTTTGTCAGGCGATTTGTTTTTTGTATTCAACATTTTGTTCTTTGGGTTTTGAAATGGGCAACAACCCTTTAACTACTCAGTCAATATATCGGCATGGGCATGATTTATCTCTCTGACTACAATTTGCTGACATATCAGTAAGAGTAAGAACATGACCATACATCATCATGAACACGATTTAACTCCTTGACTACAACTTGCCATTATATCTGGATGAGCATGAACATGCTCATCCCGATACATGGGCAAATTAAATCATGCTCAATATGACATACTGGTTTTAAGAAGTCAAAGTTGAAATAAAAAAAATATATAAAATCTTTTACTTGTATTAGATTTCCTCAGAACCTGGAGAGCATAGTTGGGCAGGTTTCATTTTTATTTTGTTTTGTTTTTTACCTGAAATAAATATATATGTGGAAGGGAATTAATTTAAAGGCCTTTTTGACATATATATATGGTAAATCAAGATATGTTGTATATTTTGTCCTTTAAATTAGCAACTATATCAAAATGCATTACATTTCATCAAACTTTTAAAATAAGAAATGCATCTCTTTATATGTTGTCTTAAGGTCTCACTGTTACAAAAAAAAAAAAAACTTTACTAAAAAAAAAAAAGATCACATTTATCAAATTTCATTTCATCATGACTGTGAACTTGTTTTGAATGAAATAAACACTGTTTGTAAAATAAATTCCTCTTTCTTGTTTAAGGTGTTTTTAAACCAACCTGATGTGACAAAATGACAGCTCTGAGAAAAAATAAGATAAAACACATGTTGGCTTACTTTACATTGTATATTGTATTTAGTTATCTGTTTTACTTGGCACTGGTTATAATCATATTTTAGGAACAAAAGAGAGAGTTAATGACAAAACTGGGTTTGAGTAAGAGAGAAAATGGATTGGTATGGTGCGGTTTGCCTCAGTGTTCAGATGGGCCGCTGCCTACTACGATACTTGAACTTGAGGTGTTTGAGGCTGGATCTTGCCTGTTCACCTTCACATTTTAGACACACATATATATTCCATTTATGCACCCACATCTTATAGGCCTACTTGGTAGCATTTCAGATGGTATAGAAAGTGTTTCCCTTTCCAGAAGACGTCTAATTTGGTTTTGAATGAGTTTACCGAAGGGGATGTGACAACATCATCCGGCAAACTGCTCCATGTATTGATGGTTCTAACATTAAAGAAATTTTCTCTGAGATTATGACCATAGTGGAATTTTTTTTATTTTAGGAGTATGGCCACAGTTTTTTGAAAGTTTTATATTATGAACGTGGGTGTTCAGCATTCGTAGATTTATGTACTTTTTTGTGGACATCTTTCATGTCCCCTCTTCGGTACCTGGGTTCAGGGTGGCAGCCTGAGGGCAATCAGTCTCTCTGGATATGATTTCCCTCTAAGAGATGAAATTAGCTTAGTGGCTCTTCTCTACACCTAATTCTTGGCAGAGATATTTATATTGGGGATGCCAAGCCGATTATCCATACTCCAGGATAGGTCTTACAAAATATAGCTGGCTAAAAAGTTCCTCTGTCGAATGACCTCAAGATGATTCCCATAAAGCTGTCTGCTTTTAAAGTAATTTGGGCAATATGGTGATTGAATTGAAGCCAGTTTGTTATCAACGTAGATACCAAGGTCCTTTTCTACATCAGTTTTGTTCAAAGTAATTCTTTCTACATTTTGTGTTGTGTTTTTCATAGTGTACTTTGTGTCTGATTTACATGTTCCTATTTTCATGATGCAGCCCTTCTGAGGATGGAATTTTAGTAGCTATTTCATGGGCCAGTCACACAGCCAATCAAGGTCAATTTGAAGGGATTGTGTTGCTTAATTTGGTACCAAATTTTGTTGATAGAACCATTCTTGCTTACTCCATACTTCAACGGAGAAATGATGATTCTAGCTATCCTGCTTTATCCTGTATCTTCAGTATGGCTTGATGGGTTCTTCATCTCCATTGCAGTATGAAACATAATATGTATTTCAAATGTCAGTCAACAACTCAAAACTCATTTAAGAGTTATTGTTTCCAATAGCCTAAATGTCTTCTTTTGATTAGTCGTGGGAAGAGAATCATGATAGTGATAGCAATGCCGACAACAAGGACATGATTAAGACAGCGAAAGAAGATGATAATGATTTAAAGAATCATAAATGGTACACATACACAAGAAGAAAGAAGCAAAATAATGTTAAACATATATTTTGTTTTCTGGATAAGACAATAATACGTATGTATTCATTTGGTAAAACATTATATTCATTGATATAATACATGTGATATACAATCAATGCCAAAAGTTGTTTTACATTTGTATTTCAGTTTTCCCATCAACCAGAGAAGCTAATATTAATAAGCCTTATATCATTAGAAAGGTTTTTTTGTATGCTGAATATTTTAATAACAGTCATGTTACAATTGCTTCATCATACTTTCGTAGAGATTAAAATTAATTGACTTAAGTCCGAAAACTATTCTTGCAAACTTGAGAAAGAACAAAGAACTCTTTGTAATTTGTTACAAGGAATTGTGTTCCTGAATCAGGTTCAACTGTTTTCAATATTTTGTATAGCTTCCATCGGCTCTTCTTTCACTATTCAATCACTTATATATTGAACTGGTCAACGAGGTCACACAGTCTTCGGTTAACTGGTCGCCAACTGAAAGACCATACATTTTCGAAGGGTTTAGGTCGGGGCAGACTGCTGGCAAGAGCAAAGTGTTGATACTTGCATGATGAAGTCAATTCTGGTTTCACCACTGGCTTTCTAGCTTTGATTCCAGCAATGTGTAGCCATCTTAAGATCGTTTGCCTACTCCCAATTGAGCTGAAGTAAAGGATACATTGAGAAAATTTAATTGGATCACGTTCATTCACCCGAATTATTCCCCGCTATGCTTCTGGTGTCGTTACATGAGGCCTTCCCGGTCTTAGTTTATCTCTGACTGTTCCAGTTACAGCCTTTTTTTTTCAAAGGTATATATAGTAATAAATGATTGGTGTGGAGAAACCAATATCCCTTGCTACTTCAGTAATAGGGTATCCAGCTTCAACAAGCGCCATGGCTCTGGCTCTGTTTTCCGTATTTAATACATTCATCTTTATGCTGGAACTTCAAAGAGCTATATCTATGCAGCTAGAAGATGAAGATTGTTTTGATTTGACTTGTTCTGTAGTTGAATTCAGTGCATGAACTCCCTTCCTCTTGAACAAAGCGTGCAGCTTCATTGGTGTGAAAGTAATGGGTTTTTTCCTCTATCATGCTTGCAAGAATGGGTTTCCGACCTCGCTTTATCTATTGCATATCCTAGCTCTGTATTTTAAATCAGTAGCAACATGTCTGTAATCAAAATGTTCAGGAGATGTAGGCTTTTGAATGACATATAGTTTGTAGGGATATGTTTTAGAATAAGGTGATAAAAGATCTAAGTGCATTTGTAAAAAGAATTATGGAATTGACAATATAAATATCACCATTCACAAATACAGTCTGTTTAAATGGGGCTTTTTTAGGGGGTGGGGGGGGGGGAAGGTTTAATGATGGGCAAAGAAAAACCATGAGAAACAAAACCAGACCCTCTAAGCAAATTAAAACAAGAAGTTTTCCTTTAAATGTAGTTCTTGTAAGTGGCAAAAATAGTATTTAGATTTTTTTAAAAGTATTTAAAAATACAATACTCCACAAGTTTATGAACAAAATCAGGTCACTGGATTATTTGATATATCCATAGTATCATTTTATAAATGTGAAAAGCAGCAACTTTTTAATGTATGACTAGCTAATTAATAAAAATCACGAACGTCATCAATATTCATTTATGAATGTCTTCAATGAAGATTTATAAAGAACAACTACAACAAAGAGGAAAATAGCCCTCAATGTCATTACCATTTTAAAATGTAGAATTAAATGACATAAATAATGCAGTCACCAGAATTTGTAAAAGGCTAGCTCTAAAAATATACAATAACACTTAACACACATATCTAAACATCTTGCATATAAATGAATTGATGAAATCATTTTCAAGTTCTTAAGAACCTCATCTTCACACTTTATTGATCTACACTGGACTTTATTGTGATGTGCTCATTAACACAAGCTAGAGGAGGTAATACATAGAGAAAAAAGAGATGATGCTGGAATGTTTCAAGAACCCCCCCCCCCCCCCCCCCCCCAATGTGGGTAGCCACATTTCAATTCTATGGGTAGATATATTGTATCATAGATATCATCTCAATTAACCATGTAGTCACAGTTGCTGCATACAAATTCTTGATAAATACCACATCAGAGTAAATGCCATTAAAATGAAAAAATTGACACCGTCATGATAAACCATTGACTTGAAAAACTGCAAAACGGTGGGTCCCTCATGGGAGATTTTGAAGAAAAAACCAATGTCAAATGATATTACTATTACACTATATGAAAAGCTTATGGATGTACTGTGATAAAATCCAAACAAAACAAAAATGAAATTATATAATGCTCTTCTGAAATCATTTCGTCGTCCTCCACAGGGTGTATCCCACGTAAGCAGGTTTTTCAGGAGGGCAATTTAAAGATTTTCGCTAAGTCATTCCCTAGGGTACGCAGTTGTGGATTTGCTGTCACAATTCTCTTAGTATAAGAGCTACGGAGACACGGAACTAGCAAAGGGCTACATGCCGGTGGTAATAACCCAAAACCGCCAAAAAGTGGGATACGCCCTTACGTGTGGAGGACGACGATTTCTGCTGCAGTATATATAACTGCTATATGGGTCATGACAAAAGCAGAAGAGAATTAAATCAATACCTTCAAGTCACAAGAACATCGAAAAGCACTTAACATCCATTAAACATCTAATTTCTCAAACAAAAATTTGTTTGTTAATTGCCATGAAAAACTCATTTCTAGTTTAATTTTAACAAGAGACGCTAAAAGTTGGAAAACTTAAGAGTCATCATAGCACAAGACTGAGATCAATGGGGAGAGCTCACAGTGGAAGCAATAAGGACTGCTGAGGCAAACTGGTTGGTTGACCAGGACTTCAAAGAATCCTTCATCAGTCAGAAAGTCAGTAGGTGCATTTGAGCTAGCACATATGTGTGTGAGTATGTGTATGAGAGAAAGAAAGAGAGAGGAGAAAAGACAGAGAAAGGGAGGGGGAGGGGAGAGAGAGGGGGAGGGGAGAGAGAGAGGGAGGGTTGGGGGGAGGAGGATAACCAACAAAATGTAACACTAGTGAATATAAAGAATAACAGACAAAATGACACCTAAGTATAATCAATTTAACAATTTCCAAACTAATGAAAAACATTCAAAATAATAATTTGTCTTTTTCCATTTATTTCAAAAACACAAAATAAAAAAAACCCACTGAAAATACAACAAAAAAAAAAAACAACCTTACACAATTGACTGCATGTAGTAAAAATAATACTTTGAAAATAATCTTGCTTCCAGGAGAATGAGAATCCTATTCTTGATTCATTCATATTCCTACAAATATCAGCACATAGCATTGGGCCGAGGGGCAAACACCCAAAGGCTTCTGGATAGATGAAGAAGATTCATTCACATACATGTACAGTGGAGGCCACTTAGGACAAACTGCTTGGGGACCGATCCAGCAGTCTCTCTAAAACAAGGTTTATCTTAACGATTTCAATGAAAATTATTTTAAAGCCACACACACACATACACACACACTTTACGTAGCCTTCAGCTAGGGTGTTCGCTTGGTGTCTTCAGTGGTCAAAACACAATGCAAACATATATTGGCCTAAAATGTACAGTTGGGCCCATATCGGAAATATCGCAGTGCATGAAGTGGACAACCATGTTATGGATATATGCCTGTGGTAGCTGTAAGGTTTATCTTTTTAAAGCGGACTGCCGATGAAGGGCGTTTATATTAACGGTATTTTCGTTAGTATTGGCAAAGAGAAAAAAAAATGAAAGCTTTTAAGTTAAGTTGCATATTTCTTTATCCACAAAGGGAAATTTGTCTTCTGTTTTTTTATTAAAAACCGAGCGTCAGCCACAGAGTAGAGCAGCGCCGTAAATGGAGGCAATTAGTGAAAATAACCTTGTCAAAGGGATAAACACCAATGAACGATGGGTTTTTGGGGGGTTTTTTAAGCGGACCATGCCAGCAGTCACCAATGAATAAGTTTATATTAAACGAGAATTTATCTTAAGTAGGGTTTATCTAAAGCGGATTCCACTGTTTATACACATACAATAATGCAATGATCATTTGAAAGAATCTTGAGTGTTAAAGTTAAAAATTAAATCTTTTTTTTTTTCATTCAATCTCATTCTTGTTCCAGAACATATTCTTTTGTCTTTCACAACAACAGTGAATGGACTTTGAATTACTGTCAAGAGCCAATGTCGAGTCTAGTAGCAGAAGTCTTTTCTGAAATATTCTTTTCTGAATCTCTCAGTTCCCAGGGTTTTGGTCTTCTAGCCATGCTAGAAGGTGTGGGCTCTTTGTTGGTTGGTTCAACATCCACAGATATCAAGCCAGGGATGGGAAGTCCATTCTGAATTAAAGAAGCCAGCTCTGTTAAACTCAATGAATCCTCTTCTTTTGATTTGCTCTCATATTCTTCGCCTTGACATGAAGTTGTATGGATATTCTCTGATGAAATTTTTTCCAAACATTTCTTTCCTTCCTCAAGCACTATGTCTTCTTTGCCTTTCTTTAACCGCATATCAGCAGAAGAGGATATTGTGCTGGTGCCATCCACACTCTTCAAATCCGGATTCTTCCTGCCCCTGTCTGTACCAGCCTTTTTTGACACACCCAAAGATGATTGATCTTTCTGAAGCGCATCGTTGTTGTGCTCTTAAAGAAAAAAATATATATGTTTATACAAAAATTCATAAATGAACAGAAAAAGAAAAAATAAATTAGACGGGCTTGGCTCCTGGCTTCGCATGGGTTTGTAAAAACATGATATTAGTAAACATGTAGTGTCAAAAAAAGTAAGCTTCATGCAAAATTTGGAGCATCTGAAGCATGTGGTTTGTTTGGTACCTCATGCCAAAGGCAAAGGTGCCGAGTTACTCAAATATA
>JBCHJU010427907.1:0-13722 GCA_039654505.1 Plocamopherus imperialis
TTCAATGCCAGCCATTAGTTCAAAGTTGCTCGCTCCCCTCAAACCGATCCATCGATAAATCTCTGGGTAATGACCACTTCATGCTCAGTGCCTTTGAACCAGTTCTCGGGCTTGTGATGCAATTTGCAAATTTTCATCTCCATAGAGGTTTTACGATAACCCAAATTTTAGGCCTATTTTTTTTTGTTAAACGTAAGAATATTTGATTTCTTTATTATTTTTTTTTTCTCATTTGTTTTATTATTTAATTTATGAGATATTAATTTATATTTACATTTACTTTGTGTTCACTTATTATTTATAGCGCTCAATTTCGTGGCCCAATGTGTTGATCGTCTGGATTTTCTACTTCATCTTTCACGCCATTCATGTTCAAGACTAGACTTAAGTCGGTCGGAGGAGATTTGATTTAGCTTTACATAAAACAATTTACTATGATGCAATACGAACTGAGAATGCTAAATGCTTTAATAGTACTGTGTGAATATATCTTATTGACACTACACTTTCGTTAATTTATTAACTCTAAAACTCCTCATTATCCATGTATGTTTAATGAATAGAATGTAATGGATTTTGAAACCATTCCAAGCAATGATAAAGTTGTGATTCGAAACTGAAACATTTCATTTCTTCGAAATCACGTTTCGATATTATTATCAAGGAAATTAGAAAATCAACCAACCGCATACAATGAAGCCAACAAAGATCTTCGACAAAATGACGGGACTACTTTGTCCATTATTGCTCTTCTGTTTAGTGCAAACCTGGACAACAAAGAAGCATTCCTTCGTAGTGGTGCCCATCTGTATCACCCAGGAGACTATTGACAACGGCTGCCTGGAGTTTCAGGCAGTGGTCAGATCTTTGCTGGAATGCGTGTCCCTTTGCTCCTCCAACGCCTCGTGCCTAGGTACCACCCTCAGCCCTGACAAAAAATGCTATTTCCACAAATCGTGCGATGTTGACCCTCCTTGCGATCTGATGGAGGTCAATTACACGCACGCGGTCAAGAACAGCACGTCGCCTCTGTGTTACAACGGTGGCAAATGGCACTTCCATAGATCGCGTTGCATTTGTGTCAATGGCTGGGTGACCAATGACTGCACTGTATTGGCCAACAAGTGCTATGATCTTCTGGTGGACGGCGGCTATCACGTGGGGTACCATCAGGTTCAACTAGACTTGGACGACACTGGTCAAGATCTCATCAATACTGTATGTACGATCCCCAACAAAGGCTCCAAAGATGCCTATGTCATCGCTATGGCCAATAACGGACTGTACAACTTCAACAGAACCTGGAACGAATACGTCAACGGATTTGGAGGGGAAACCGTTGATAATGTCTGGGTTGGTTTGGAAAACATGTATCGGTTGAATCAAAAGGGGCATGTCACGTTTTACATTCGCCTTTTCTTCAAAGGCTACACCATGCTCAAATATAAAAGACAGTATAAAGATTTCTCTATGGGAGGAGCCACACAGGGCTACTGCTTTGCATACGGAACTACCCAAGTCGACAATGGACCAGAAGAAGCGCTTCTGGGGTGTCTTGATATTGAATACAACATGTTTTTTTCCACTTGGGACAATGACCAAGACCGGGCGACCTCTAAGAACTGTGCGTCCATCCACGGTGCTGGATGGTGGTACAGGGACTGCACTGTGACATGCCACCCTTTGGCCTACACCAAGGGATCCGACACAGACATGCAGAACGTTGACGGCTCTGTCATGGCAAATCATTTTAAGAGTATAGAGTTTATGATGAAGAGTCCAAGGACTTGATGAACAATAAATCGTTACATGTGTCATGCTGTATATCAGGGTGCTCCAAAGTACGACCTCGACCTTGAAGGTTCACACCTTCAGACAAAATCTTTTGATTAAGATTGTGATAGCTTGTGACATGTATGCCATCTCGTGGGCATTTCTAAAAATATGAACATGACAGATTGTCTACCTAAGTTATGTAAATCGGGTTATAAATAATTACAAAATCATAGTAGTACCGGTTTCTCTAGACGATACCTATTTGTGCGTATGCTTTAGAATTTGATCTAAATTTTGCAACTAACACTTCTCTCTCCCACTTCGCACTAATCTTTATCTTGTGGTTAAAAGAAACTCCGCATCCAGACATTTTAAATGGTATGTAACGAACGAAATGTATATTTCTGCCTTGCTTTCTGACGAGAGTGAGCAAATTTGATACGTCCATTTTAAAATTCCAGGCAAGCACTTTAAAAAACATAATGTGTTTTTTCATTTTTAACAAAGCTCTTTTATAGGATAATATAATTCTATAACCTATGGTATGCCAATTTATCTCAATTTCTTTACAGTTCCTGAAGCAAACAAAAGAGTGTATCGATCATAGAAAACTTTTATTGTTTTGACAGTTTACATCTATACCCCATGTGAGGTATTATACTATTTGCATGGCCGCAAGACTAGTGCTTCGATCAACTTCATACTTTTCTAAGATAGGGCGTACTCATAATATAACTACAGGTTAATGTACAAGGGTCAATTTCAATATTCATTTTGCTCTTTAGGTTATGAACCTTCAAAATTTAAAACTGCTTTGTTTTTGGAGCCATCTTATTTATCATCGCCATTTCCAACATTGGTATCACCCACCTTGATACATATTGATCGATGTTCATGAGATATTGAATTGTTAAAGCTTTATGAAATAACTGTATGCCCAAGTGACGGAACACTAGTACGTTATACTTGCCCTGGAAATAATACGTTTACTCGAATACACACACGAAGATTTTCTTTACCACATATTTCACCCGTTCAGACAATGGTAAGTTAATTCGTTCCTGCGACCGAGGACATCGCTATTGATCTTAATTTCAGTTGACTTTATATGTGAAACCAATAATGTTTTATCAGAATGTGACAGAAATTTTTTATCCCGCATCATTTTGTATTTTCTTTATATTTTATATATCAGTCGACAAAATATCAACCAAAATTTACATTTTCTGCAATGAGAAGAAATTGGTTTGACATTTACTTATTAAAATGTGTTGATTAAGATGTGCAATAAGTACGAAACCATGATTGTAGCTTTACTCTCAACGCCCTCATTACGAAGTGTTGATTTCCTGACTTAAAGTCCGGAGTGTTTATAAACTAGACGCATTCCATCGAAAACAACTTTAACAAGTCCTAAATATATATACGTATATTGACCTGTGGAGATCTGGAACATTTCATTATACAAAAAATGTAACAAAAAGTCTATTTTCATCTTCATCACACAAAGTCGTTGGCGTCTTTTCGGACACATCTTGAAGCGAAACAATGATATCCCTGCCAACAGAGCCATGCAACTTTACTTCACCAAATTTGATAACAACTACAGACGAAGACCAATAACAACCATCGCAACTGTCCTCAACAAAGAAGTCTCTCAGATTGACCCCACCTTAAAGCTCAAATCATTAAAAGGCCTTGAAAATATAAGATCCATCGCCCGAAACCGAACAGAGAGGAGAAGAATGACAAGGAATATCATCGAAATTGCTAAGGTGTCCTACTCCGATGAACAAGACGCGAAAATCGATTATGTCAGTAAGTCAAGTCAGTGTTTACACATTGCCAGTGTGGAACACAGGGTGTCATCCCGCGAAAACATAATGCACAGAGTAATGTGACCATAGAACCTTGCAAAACATCGGACTTCGATGACATATGACGTAAAGAGCAAGCATCTCAGGGAAAAGAAATGATCAGCGGAAACCAAGGTTCACATGTGTTTTACTGGCTTTACTTTATGGGGCGTGGTGGCCCTGCGGACAGAGCGTTGGGCGTCGGACCGAGAGGACACGGGTTCAAACCTGCGTAGGGAAATGCGTTTTTCCTTCAGCAAGAAAATTTACCCCTGTTGCTTCACTCGACCCAGGTGAAAATGGGTACAGCTTGGCTGGGAAGGTATTCTGCAAAAGACTAGCATGCTATTCAGAAAGTGATAGATCGAATCTGCCACTGTCCGCATCATGCTACAGAAACCGGGATAAGCTCCGGCCCTATGAGCCGAATGGTTTGAAAGGACTACTTTTTACTGGCTTTACTGGCTGTGCATGTTTTGTTGTTGTTGGTGGTGGTGTTGGTGGTGGTGGTGATAGATTTTTTGCGGCTTTTGCTGTTGTTGTTTTGTTTTGTTTGTTCTTGTCTTTTGTTGTTTCTGCGTATCTTGTGTGTGTGTGTGTGTGTGTGTTTTCTTTCCTTCTTTCTTTCCTTTTTTTCTTTCTTTTTTCCCTCGTTTGTGGGGATGGGGTGGGGGTCACCCATGAATAGGGAAATTTCATTTGACATTCTCCAACTCTCCCGTTACAAGATGCTTATAGTCCGCATGCGGAATGAAGAAAATAACTGTCTCTTTACCATTGAACAATGTTGTTTGTCCCAACCTAAAGTAAGGAAAATTGATGAAGGCTCTTTTCCATGAACATGTCTTGATTATTTGTGAGTAAGGAAATCGATGTGGGTTTCCCTATAAAGAAAAAAAATTATTTGTCACTTTGTAAGGCGAGGAACATTCCGTAAAATGTATAAATACCTGAAAAACGTGAGAAGAGTGACAAAATCTTTTACCATGATAGTGTACAGATTGTGTATGAAAAGTATAGGAAGTTAATGGGGCGCTCGCCCTTTTAAAACATGTTTATGGGCTGTTTGTGATGTAAGGAATATTATATATTCTCAGTCAGTTCAATTTTTTTTATATAAAAGGCCAAAAGGGATGACTGCTGATATTGAAAACTTTATCTCTGACAATATTCAATTAAAATTTCTGCTCCCTACTTTTGATTCTAAATATAGCATACATCTTTCTGATCCAAATCAGAAATGATTTCACAATATAATCATGGATGCCTTAAATCTAGATCTAGAGAATGGATGCGCGTCTAGAATCCATGAATTCAATGAAGAACAAGACAACAAAAATGTAGCAACAAAAATATTAACTAGAAAGACGAAACAAAAGAGTAAATTTTCTGGTTTAAATACTCCATCAAAGAAGAAATTACAATTACAAGACAATAAAACAACAGAAAGTACAATGAATAAGCTAGAAAAAAGTACCTACATGTAAATGAAAAAAATAATATATCTGCTAGAATCCCATAAAAACCTAGCTGTGAGGAACAGATTATTGTCAGCCTGAAGTATCATGACGTTTTACATCAATATAAGCGAAGAATAATGAAGAACCACAATCGTTCACCGTATCCTAGATCAAATATCTTTATTATCATAAATATAGTCCTTATGTCTAAGTGAATTAGTTTTCGTTTGTTTTTAACTGATACGGATTTGACGTCTTGGTGAACTTGACATACATTGTTCAGTATTGAAATGTTACAAAGTGCATACCATGTCACTTTGCTTTGTTTAAATTCAGCTTTTGTGCGATTCTAAAGATGTTACAACAGAAATAATGCACAATGAAACAGACCCGACACATTAGATCTAGACAATTTTCTTGCGCGAAGTGATTCGGTGCCACTGTCCCGGGTTCAACTAGTTCAAGTCTCAGTGGATGCAAATTTTTATTTTTTATTTTTCTATCAATAGTTCTTCCCTCTGTGTTTGTAATGATTCTCTATGGGGCTCATTGAAAATTGTCTAGATCTAATGTGTCAGATCTATTTCACTGTGCTATCCTCATATTTGTTTCTAACACAAATAATGCCGATTCAAGTCATTACTCAGTTGATAACGTGGTTAATATAACAGATTTGGATACACTTGTTAGAATCTTAGAAGAAGAGATCAATGTGATGATTGATTGGTTCCATATGAATTGCATTCAAGCAAATTATGAACTTTTTTAAGCGCTTGAAAAGCGGAAAAGAACGTTTTCCAAAAAACAAAAAAAAACAACAAAAAAACCATTTTTTTAAATCTATTCAGCCTAACTGTCATGCAAACAGACCATTCAATTGTTGAGAACTGACATGGACTATAAGCAAAAACGTATATCTCTTTAAACTAAAAAGAATACAACAATATTTCATACTTTTATTCTAGCACACTTCAAATTTGGTCTTTTAGACAACAATCTTGCTCGAAAGGAAGAACACAACAAAGAAAAATTTACAATAGACCCTATTGATAGAATCTATTAGATCCACATTAAATTTGAACATAAAAAAAAACTAGTTTCATGACTGCAAATGTGTGTATTATTCAAACTTAATTTCACCCATCGTTTTAGACATTTCATGCATGATACAATCTTCGAGAAATTTAAATGTTTATGAAACACAATGAGATAAATTGTAACTTTAAATGTCAGTAAAAACCCTTGAAAGTTTACCCGAACTTTTTCGGGGTCCGTTTATTTTTATATCTTTCATCATAATATTGTGTTTATACCAGAAAATGTAAAGCCTATAAAACCAACAATAAATTGTTTGCATTGAATTCAATTGAGTTTCCTTTTCCCTTTAACATGTCATTTTGTCTCTATTGAAAGCAAGTCCATTCAATCAGCTTTGTTGATTTTTCATCAAAATGTGTTGACTGTCTGAACACACAGAGGGAGGAGAGGGGGAAGGGGGAGAGGCTGGAATGAATGTGGTGTCATCTCGCCCTCCCCTTTTCGTTCCCAATCATATTACATAATACATCTCTATAAACCTGCTGGTTTCATGATCGAAATAGACTAGGCCAAGGAAATAAAAAGCCTTTCTTAGCACGGTGAATTATTTACGAACACTCATCGTGATGCGCCATTGTTACTTTCTTCTAATGTGCATGTTAAGGTATCTTTCTACTCTCCATGGTGCCAATTTTCGATGATGCTGTAGTACTGCTGTCGTTATCACTGTCCTTTAGGCTATGCAACACGGATGTGAATCATGGTCATTGATAAAAGCCAAATAAACAACAGTACTATTGAATCTGCAGAACAATGGTACTCTAAACATTTACACTGAGTCAAATGAACATGAAAACATGGCAATATTCTGTTATCCAGAGATCAAGAGCCGAACTAAAGCAGAAAAGAAATCTCAATTTGGCTGAAATCCATGTAGCTGAAAGGAATGACTACTTTCGGAAATTAGATCTAAATCTAGATCTACTGTCAAAGAAGAAAAAAAGATGAGAGGCAAAAATTTTGATCCGGAAATCTAGATCTACAGTGATTAGAAACGTAAGTCTATCTCTTTTATCAATCTAGATCTACCAGTATGAGGAGACAAAGATGAAGGCGGACATTTTGATCTACATTGATAAGAAGTGTATCTCTTTTATCAATATAGACCTAATGGTATGAGCAGACAAAATCGGATGAGGGGTAAAAATCTTTAATCTGAGGTAAATATGTTGCCAGAGAATTGAAATATTTACGCAACAGTTAATTTGATTGGTTTTAGAGGGACTTCAATTATACATCAACCCATCTCGGCCTATATCACTGATCTGGTCTTAATTAATGTATGAGAGTTTATACAGACACTTTCACGGGTAATGAAGTCCTGAAGTACTTATCTTTTCAGGTGGGGGGGGGGGGTGTTGTTTATCACTATAGCTGACAAACTCAGCTAAGTATTATTGTCAACGGGCCTAAAGTAATTTATTATTCTAGATTTTTATATTTCTGCTTTACATTTAAGTTTCTGCTTGTAGGGAGTTTATTCCACAATCTGTATGTATTAGGGAAACATGACTATAAATGGTTATCGACATTTGATGAAGGCAGTGTAAATGTTTGACCACCACACCTTGTGTGACAACTTTTCATATTGAATTCCTCTACTCTAGTGGCAATATGGCTTGTCTATTAATTGCTTTGAAATTAATGGTAACTTTATTTCTAGCTCTTTGTTCTGTGAGGGATATCCACTGTACAGTAACTTATCCACTTTGGAGAAAAGAACAAATTTATAATTTTAATTGAGGACTGTCAACTTTTTCTGACTCTCTTTCTTTCCCTGAGCCAAGAGTTGGCAGATCCTGATGCACGTCATTCCATTGATATTCCAATGACTCTTCCTGTAGCAGACGCCGGGCCCATGCAAACACTGCATTCGTCACTTACACACACACATTCGTACGTCGTCTGCCACTTACCATCTGCTGGTTCAACGGAACCAACGATTAAAAGTACACGCCGTATCAATTCACTGGCACCAAAGTGCATCGGCACTATCGGACGTGGTACCTGAAGGTGCACCACTAATAAAACTCACAAAAGTGTAGTGTAGACAATTCCACAACCCGTGATTCCAAATATCCTCAAATGGTTCTTAATAAATAAAAAAATAAATGTGGATTGATTATATGCCCTTCCTAACAAGATCGGTATTACATCAAATTCAGTTCAATTCAAACGACTTTGTAGATACGTTGGGGAAATTATTTTTGTGAATCAAGTGCACCTAAATAAAATGGGCAAAAACATTTGGCATGAAGTTAAGTCAAATAAACGCAACCGGCATCATACTGAGGAGAATAATATGCGGAGCTTTTATAGCGCATGGACTCCACCATAAGGTGCTTAGATCGCTTCACATATTTGTAAAACTCGGCAATGTAAAAAAACAAACAAACAAACAAACAAACAAACAAACAAAAACACACACAAAAAACATGGTAAAACTTAAGAATCTTAATAACTTTGGTATATATATTATAGATAGAAGACAAATATAAAACTGGTGTACAACAGATGCATTAAAACGAAAGTATCTTTACAAACTAATGATTAAAACATGCCTCTCACTTTGGATCGCAGTGATAAAAGTAGAAAATTGAATAAATTGTAAAACCAGCGAATATGTACGCCTATTTGTTAATAGAAAAAAAAACAACTAAATTTCCTTAACAGGCTCTGCTAGAGAATTCTGTTTTTAATCCTTTTAAAAAGAATGGAAACATGGCCATATGTTTTGCAGCTCAAGAACATATTTTCTGAGGACCTAGAGACCGAGATGGAATATTATGATTGATAAGTTCTTTTAAATATGATGGGACCAGATTATTCACTGCTTTATAGGTGTAACAAATAATGTTAACATCAATCCGATATGCTATAGGGAGCCAATGAAGTTTATGTAAAATTGGAGTATACAACTGGTTACAATTGCTCACTTGGTTTAGTTAAGGTTCCGATTCTAGCTGCTTTATTTTGTACTCTTTGCAATCTGTTGATTAGGTATTTTGCACAACCGACAAGCAAAGCATTGCAATAATCTAATCTGGTGAGAACCAGTGATGATATCAGCATTTTACAGATGTTTTAATTGGAGAATGGTCGTATTTCACCGATGTTGCTAAGATGAAAATTACAACATTTTATAACATAATATGATTTATGGTCATTCATAGTGAGATGGTTGTCAAACATAACCCCTAAATTTCGAGCGCATGCCGTTGATGGACTGATATGTGTGCCACATCGATGGATTCAACTAAACATTCTGTTTTAGTGTATGGTTTTTTGAACGGTGATACTTCTGTTTTCTCTTCATCTGTACTATACATAATCGGGGACTTGGGAAATCTGTCATTGTGAAAGGCTTCTAAACTAATGAACATTCAGATTTCAAATTTTATGTGCTGCATCATAAGGGTTTATAGAGTGCACAGTTTTCAATAGAACTCTGAAGTCTCTTTTTTGTTTTAGAAACATTTCAATTTCCCCGTGTTCACTAGGCTCATTGACCTACTTCAGGTTTAACTAGCCACACCATTTGGCATGGGAGGAAATCAAAACAAATGAACCGGAGACAACCGGTCCGGGTTTTGCAAAGGACGATCACATGCACAGACTAACTCTTCAAGAAGCAGCAATAACATTATTTATTTGCATTCACCACATAACAGTGTACTCCCGTTCATTGAACGGATACCCAGCTTGTTTAATTTAAGTTTGTTTTTAATCGTCCAGGACTTTAGTTCTTTTAGGCATTCTTGTATCTTTGATATTGTCTTTCTTTAATCTTGGGCATTGGGGAATAGAGCTGAATGTCATAGGCAAACATATTATGGTGATCTAGATTGTATTTTTTGAAAGATTTCAATTATGGCATGAACATTCTATATATAGAAGAGATGTTTTCGTAACGCGCTCAGCAGTGTCCGATTATACATGATTGACGATAGCATGATTGAAGAAGCGGAAGAGTGAACATGTTACCAGCCATGACGGTGAGCACAAAGAGAACCAAAATGTCAGAGTCAGGCAGTGACTTGCTGTATATTAGAAAAATAAACGATACTTGCCAAGCTGATGCTCCGGCCCTATAAGTCGAATGGCTTGAAAGGACTACTTTTTTTTTTCTCTTCGGGATGTAAAGCTACACTAAAATATGCCTGAGTAAAATCCAGCGGAGCCATATAGCGATAATGATATGGCTGCATGACTTGAACACAAGGTTCGAGGGTTTCCATCTTAACGCGCACTTTATCTACGAAAGAATTTAATGGTATTACATTTAAAATTATTCTGGACTTTTTCTCATCATCATTAGAACTGCTCCTCTCCCTAAGGAAAACACAACTAATGAACTTTCCTTCCTCCGGTGCACACTTCAGCATCACATTTTGTTTTTCAAGTTTGCTTACACTGCTCCGTAACGCCTTGTTCTCCTCACTATTCAAGTTCAGATTTCCCGGTACATATATAAACTTTTGTACAGGTGGCTGAGAAAATTCCACTTTATAGCCACTAATGCATTATAATATACTAGCTGAGTTCCCGTTCAATGCACGGGGGTACACTATTATGTGGTGATTGCAAATAAATAAGTTTATATAAACCCGTATCGGTTCTTTCCGTTTCATTTGTTTTAATTTCCTCCCTTGCCAAATGGTGTGGCTAGTTAAACCTGGAGCAGGTCAATGAGCCTAGTGAACACAGGGAAATTGAAATGTTTCTAAAACAAAAAGTACAGAGACTTCAGTGTTCTATTGAAAACTATGCACTCTATAAACCCTTATGATGCAGCACATAAAATTTGAAATCTGAATGTTCAGTGATTTAGAAGCTTTTCGCAATGGCAGATATTCCAAGTCCTCAATTATATATAGTATAGATATAGATAACTATTTCTAGTAATATTGAGCCAGTCATGAAATGGCTTCATTCCCTGATTGTCCCCGTGCTCTTGTGCTGTAAACTGTCTCTTGTTTCCGCCTCGTAGAAGCTGTTGAGCTCCTAAAAAAAGAAAAAGGGCGGTTGATGTAGATAGAGAGGGTGAAGTCAAACTGTTTGTGATCCAGTTCGTTTCATTCATCTTTTTATTTATTTTTTATTTTTTATTCTCCCCCAATGTAGCGCTACATAATAACCCGCAATGGGGTATTCATCGGTGTAAAAGCCTATAATCCTCTTTGATGCAATGTTTGACCATCCGTCTGCATCAATGCATCAATGCATCAATATCGTGGCATGCCTGGCTGCACACCGACACAGCGTTAGCAAGAGTAACTGCCAGATCACTTGTTTTCAACTCCACCAGCGTACATATCGCTTGGGCTAAAGCTGAGATGCCACCAATGACAGTAGACTGTACATTTTCCATTCTTTTCTGCCTTTTATTTAACTCAAAAGAGACCTGTTTAAATATACCGGGGTTGCAGGAGATGACTGGTAAGCGATTGCAGTTAGTAAGTTCCTCTTTTTTGTCCTTTTCCATACCGTTCGTTAGAATTCTGTCCACCGAGTCAGCTACTTCTGAGTTCAATTGCACCATTGATGTGCTGTCTTGGCCAGCCAGAGATTGAAGGAGCGACAAAGCTGATTTGATGTTGTCGCCCCTTTGTTTGTCTTCCAGAGATTCAAAACTCTCACTGGCACCATTGGCATAGGCCTTCTTCTATTCTGAGAAGATTGGAATAACTTTGAGGCATGGGGCCATTTTTTGTTTTGATATCTGCCAGCTGAGTGGCAGTATATGGGTTATTGCCACCTTCAGTACTGGCCTGATTGGATATGGGTGCCATAATAATTCAAGTGTATGTCGTCTGTAATAGTACAGAGACAGTAGGTAATCCTTCGTAAATGGAATTATATGACATATCTGGCTGCCACATCTATTAGATGACCATTTTTTCAATTGCCGTGCCCTAACAGCAAAGCCTCACTTCATAAGTCAGGGCCCCTGGTGCCGGAAGGCTACTCGTATTCCATCACTTTCATCTCCCATCCTTTCAGTCGGAAAAGGAGTTTAACCCATTACTCGGGTATTATTAATATTAATGTGATCAACATCATACTAGCCTGACACTAATTTGAAAAAAGTACCTGAAAATCGTATGTGTCTGCCTCTTGAGGGAATGTGTATTGTCTTACAAAGATCTATTTTCCACTGAGCAGGCAATATTATCTCATATTCTGCTGATTATTGTAATATCGCTGTAATGTGATGGTATATTTTACTAGAAAATTAAGATGCCATTAGCTTGATGGTATCACCTTACACACGTCTATTAGTATAATCTCTATTTTATGAAATTAAAAAAAAAAAAAAAATATATATATATATATATATATATATATAGACCAATAGTGTCACATAACATCCATGTTCTAGGTATAAAGTCTCATACTGAACTGACTACAGTAATATCATTATAAATGATAGATTTTATTGTGGAATAAGTATCCTTCGAAAAAAGGTACCACATAACACCTATTTTTTGGTATTATAATCTCCTATTCAACTGGATATGGAAATATCATAACTAATTATATATATTATACTGTGACCTCAAGGCCTTTAGATTCATGGTGTTACATAACACACGTTTTTAGTATAATCTCATATTCAACTGAATATGGTAATATCATTGATAATGATATATTATACTGTAAACTCAAGTATCTTTAGAGCCATGGTGTCACATGAAACACCTGTTTTAGTATTTTATAATTTCATATTCCACTGAATATGGTAATATCATTGTTAAAATGATATATTATACTGTGAACTCGAGTACTTTAGATTCATAGAATCTCATATTCAACTGAATATGGTAATATAATTGTTAATGATATATTATACTGTGAACTCAAGTATCTTTAGAGTCATGATGTCACATGACACACATATTTTAGTATAATCTAATATTCAACTGAATATGGTAATATCATTGTTAATGATATATTATACTGTGAATTCGAGTACTTTAGATTCATAGTGTCACATAACACACATATTTTAGTATAATCTCATATTCTACTGAATATGGTAATATCATTGTGAATTATATATTATACTGTGAAGTAAAGTGCCTTTAGATTAATGGCATCACATAACACACATTTTCAGTATAATCTCATATTCTACTGAATATGGTAATATCATTGTAAATGAAAAATTATACTGTGAAGTAAGGTACCTAAAGATTTATGGTGTCAACTAACACACACCCTTTATAGTATAATATCATATTGTACTGAATATGATAATATCATTGTAAATGATACATTATATTGTGAAGTAGGGAACCTTTAGATCCATAATCTCACATTCATATTTAATGGATTTCATGTTGTTAGTGATATAGTCCTATTATACTGGTATTGTAAAGTAAAATATTATGGGGACAATGATATCGATTCTAGATCTAGTACGAGACTCTACAGACTACAATTATTTATTACATACTAGTTGAACGCCCGCGATGTCGCGGGATAAGATTTTAAGTCAATTGGCTTGTTGGCTTTAAAACAACATTGTT
>JBCHJU010428018.1:0-13722 GCA_039654505.1 Plocamopherus imperialis
CTTCAAAAAATTAGCCATTTTCAAGACTTTTTCAAGTCTTGAATTGCTTGCTCATTTTTCAAGACTTTTTCAAGACTACCGTATGGACCCTGATATAAGAACACTTAAGCTCCTGAATTGAAGTGTTCTTATAAAGAGTGAACACTGTACCACCTGCCAAATGACAAACTATTAAATTACAGAAATGAATATCATGAAAACCACATCACTGCTGTTGTAAATACAACAAAACCCTCTTCAATGGCCACTCTTGGGAAAACAAAAAATGGCCGTAATCTAGAGAGGGTCTTTGTTAGGAGTTGGTTATTTTTAGAATGTTACATAGTCTACAATCTCCTACAGCCCTATGCTTTGGTAAAGATATTATTAATGGGGAAGAGGATGACTGGGTAAATAAACGACAAAGTCAATAAGCTGAGTTATTTAGTAACAGTGCATAAAGTAATCCTGTCTCATATTTTGGTAGTGTCATTACTTTCACATGACGGCAGATGAAATTTTGTTTTTATTGACACAAATTCGAAAACAACCATTGGCAAATTGTTCTTGAAAGACCACCTTACATTCCAAGACTTCCGGGTGGAAAATCGTACAGAAGAATGATTTGATAAGAACATATATAGCAGGTATACAGGTCTAGTCATTGTTTTCTTGAAATGAGGAGCATATGAAATGAACAGGCCCAGTTGATAATGGTAGTTGTAGAGAGGGTATGGGATGGTAAGTAATGAGACCGTTTTGGGGTTTCACTAGTTGTAATGGGAGGGTGATCTGACAGTGATAGTTACTCAAGGAGGTTTTAAATGAAAATAAAGTAAAACTAAAACAAGATTCTAATCCATCTTTTTATTTTCGATCACTATGTGAAGGTGATCATTGTTCACAAGGGCGCTGCAAAGAGGTTCTACTGTGTTACAATTTAATGAGAGGAAACATGAAAAATAATGAAAAACGTAATCAATTATAAAAATTTCAAAAAAATAAAAAAAAAAACAACAAACTATCAAATAAAACCAAAAGAACAATGTAGGTTTTGAAACTGATAGTCAATTAAATAAAATGTGCAATAGACAAAAATCCAGAATGATAAAAAAACATTAAAAAAAAATGAGCACTGAAGGGAAAATCAATCTTCTTACCTTGCTTCCATGCAACCTGGTGGCTTGCTGAGCCAAGTGCACAAGCTTCTCACGGTATAGAGAAGCAGCTCGGCTATGGTATTTTTTCTGGGCATCATTAGTGGTGCATCCATGTGAACTGAAGAAACTTTTCTGTCAACCACAAAGTAAAAAAAAAACCCAAAAGATATCTCTGTATTTCCATTGACAGGTTTTTCAAATTAAATAAATTTCAAAGGATTATAATGAAAATTTTCAAACAATAAATATTTGAATTTTTTTCTCTTTTTTTGTAAAATTTCATGGGTGGTATGGGGAGAAAAGATTTATCAGATGGATAGAGGTTTTTTGTTCTTACATGGGGAACAGGGTCTGGCATACAAAACGAGCGACAGTGTGTAAGGGTTGGTTGGATGGATGGCAGGTCACACAATTGGCTATTGTTTGGTCAGTGTCGCGATACACTTACACACATGAATTACTTTATGGGAGTAGGAATGTCTGCACAATCAAATCAGTATTGGCACCAATAGCCTTCTGGGTATATAATGATAGTACAGCCCCTCCTTCATAGTGCTTAACACAACTTGTTTCCGTCCCCACAGTGAACATCGGTTATAAGAACACATCGGATATAAGAACACCTAAGCTCCTGATTTGAGGCGTTCTTATAAGCGGTGAGCACTGTACTTACTAATATGATAATTTATATTTAAAAGACCCAATAATGAATCACTGCATATATTGTAAACGTACATCAGAAGTCACATTAATACCCGGAAAGTGTTAGGCTTGATAAAAGATAACATAAGAGCAGGCCATACAACACTTCTTTGGTTGTGTACTTTGGTAGAGAGGAATAATACAAACTTACTGACAGAGCCATGAAAATTCGTATAAAACTGCCACCAACCAAACATCCTCGAAAATCAGATTTGCTAATTTCATAACAGAAATATTCAACGAGTCAACCACTATGAATATCATAACTATATACACTTAACTGAAATGGATAATATGATATACACTTAATTAAAATAGATAACACGATATGGAATTCATTATCTGACAAAGCCTACAAAGACCATGTGGAAATGCTCACTACAGATCAAATAAAAACAAAAATTTCTGAACGTTAGGAAGAAATACATTAAATCTGGATTAGATTGGAAAAAGAGACTTCAGGCTGTCATAGCGCAAAGTGGGGGCTAAGCAGATCATTTAAAACTCCATAAGTAAATTGATGAATTGAAGGGCAGTTTGATACTAGCGATTTTTTTTTTCTGGTAACTTATATAAATGAATTATTTACCTTCATGAAATTTTCCACATCTTCATATTAAATTATGCATGTTTGTTCGGCTAATAAGAGTTAAAATCTGAAAAACGTTTTTATAATATATTTTTGACAATACCAATATGGCCTTAAATGAAACTTTTCTTACAATGAAACCATTTGATTAGCATAAAAAAAAATGGCATTGAACCTTCTTGTGATGGAGGATTTGGGGGATTCGTATACACTATGTGTGTAGCCCCTTCAGCACTTTCTACCATCACTCCTTGATGGCGTTTGATAATATCCCTCAACTTGGGCACCAGGACTTTGTCCACATCAGGCCGGATGTAGATCTGAGGCTGAATTAGGCATTTGGAGGACACAAGGGCCTTTTCCACTTGTAAGAACATTTCCACATTGCGGTCCATGCGAGATGGAGACGAAAAATCGAATCGGCGCCTAAATGCATAAAAGAAGAAGAAAAAAAATCAAATAAATATTTGTCAAACTTCATAAGTTTAGATCAGAGCTTGAGAAAAAAATTATGATAGAATTATTTTAAATATCTAAAAAGAAACAAAATAAGTCTATTACATTTCAGTAGAATGGTTCTCAAGGAATTGAAGAATTAACAACGTAAAACTGCTTTTCCCTTCAAAGTCTTAAATTACAAGGCAAATACTTATTTCCTCTAACCTGTTTCTTTTATTCAATATTCATACTGCTCTAGAATTAATAAACGTGCATTTCCACATGATCATCTTACCATCCTTGCTCACTCTTAAATTTAAAAACTGCTTGAAAAATCTGGCAGAGACTTGAACCTGGTTTGATATCTTGGAAACACTTCATCTGTAAACGGGTAAGTGTAAAGCAATTTTTTTTTAGTTCGATTTGAGGACAACAAAGTGAAGAATTGAAGACGCTATATAGGCCTACACAAAAAAATAAAAATTTTCATAAATGAGGAACTCCACACAGATTTCACTTTTATTTTGCGTCCTGCAAAGTCAAATTCACATCAAACTTAAAGACAAATATCTACATATGTAAAATCATAAGTCACCCAATACAAAAGGCTTTTTTCATGCTGAATGTTGAACCCTTTAATTTTGTACACGGGTTATTTAGCTTAAAACGAAGGTCAGTCGTTACTTTGATTAAAATCTGTTGTGTGGTTGATTTAATTATTTAATTATTTCTTATAAAATCAAATTGGCTGTCATGGCCCTTCCCCCTTTGACTTTTTAAAAGCCCCCCAATGAATAGCTCCAGTTCTTTCTTTCTAGATCTAGATGTCGCTGATTCTCTAATCAGATATCTTGTGTCTTTAGAACAACAAGAGAAAATATATATATAAATAAATAATTACTAAAGCTATTTTTCATCTTAAAACATTACAACAAACATCATTGAACTAGACACATGTCGATGATCAAATTTGAAATTCTATCTCTGAACAATTATTTCAAAAAATTAAAATATAGATCTAACTGAAAAATATATCCACAACTCTCCTCCCATCCACCAAATCAAAATAACAACACATTCAACACAAACTCACAGGCAGTTTTGTAAGGGCTGGATTCGTCACATGTCTTCCAAAAGCTTCCTCCTGAAACTGTAACAGTTGCACCAGCAGAGTTGCTAGACTCTTATTCGTGGGCGGATCAGCTTGCACGTACTATTTACAAAAGAATACATAGAAAAACATAAATGAAATCTTGCTCCATATAATTTTGTTGGCACTAGCAATCGGTCTTCTAAAAAAAACAAAAAAAAAAAACAAAAAAAAAAAAAAAAAAACTGCAACGTATAAGCACACCATAAGTATAAGGTTGTACAGTAACTTTCGCGAAAGTGCCCAGTGGTCGAGAAGCAACGTAACCGGGCACTTGGGCTGATGTCCTGTGTCGATAAGAAACCTACTCTGTCAATAAGAAATTCACTCGGACTATCATCATGTTATCTGTGTCACTAAAAAAATTCACTCTGTGTCAATACGAAATTCAGTCTGTGCCAATGAGATCAGCAAAGTTTTACTGTTCAAAAATTATTATTAAGTGAATAGGAACAAATCAAAATCTTGAGTTACAGTAGAGGCCGGCTAAGTGCATGGTGGTTGGGAGCAGGCTTGAGCATGCACTTGTCCGAAGCGTGCACGTAGGTGGCGGCCGACATGTCAGCCGATTTTACCTCATGTATAGAGTTATGAGAGTAACGTCCCTTGATTTAAAAAAAAAACGAATGCTTTGATAACGTGCAATACCGACCGTGCTGGCCCCGCCCAGTCTCTTACATCAAGCTTGAAGTCAGTCAAATAAAGCTGACCAACCAATTAAAGACAGGGAGAGAGAGGAATGCCGTGTACGTGCGTGTGAGTGTGTGGGCGGGAGTTATTAGAGTAACGCCCTATAATTTTTGCAAACGAATGCTGACACCGTGCTGGCACCGCCCAGTTTCTCACGGCATGCTTGAAGTCAAACAAATCTGACCAACCAATTAAAGACAGGGAGAGAGAGGAAAGCGGTTTGTGCGGGGGGGTGTTCTATTCCGTCTTCACTTTCGCTTTATGGCCGCATCACTCTGAAATGATTATGTAAATGAATTAATGAGGGCCATCTGGGCTCTAGGTCTACGCTACCTGCCTGGGCCTCACATTGTTACCAGACGATTATGTGAATGGCCGTCGGGAAAACTAGCCGGGTAAAGGGAGTCTTGGTTTTTGTGGCGTTTTGGTGTGAAACATGGTTTGAGTCCCTTTTACTACATCGATTTTGATCACATTCGCACCGGTATTGAATCGCACGGCCAGTGCTCGGTCTCTCGTGTCATGAAAGGCATGCAATCTCTTTACTAGGCCGATTATTTACTATCATTATGCTTCTTCTGAAGAAATGTGAGCATGCACTTAGCCGAAGTGAGGCCGAGGAATCATGCACTTAATGATAGAGTTTTATATAGGGAAAATTCGGTTAGAGCGGGAAAGCATACACTTGGCCGAAGCGTACGCTTGTGCAGCGTGCACTTAGCTGGCGTCGGCTGTACCAAAAACTAAAAAAAATGAAAGAAAAAAATTTACAGAAGAAAACATTTATACTTGAAAAGAATCAGAGATGTTTTGTTTTGTTTGGGTTTTTTTTGTACATGTAGATAGAATCAAAGAGATGCTAGTCTAACAAGTAAGATCTTTACATTTTGCATGATTTAAACTGGTTTAGATTCATTAGGCTTCATTTTGTGTGACCTTGAACAGTTGCTTTAAATAATTTGAACACTAACCATCAATCAAGTATATGTGTTCAAAATTCAAGCGTACGCAAACTGATTTTTCATTCCGCCCACTCCCACCGTTTTCTAATTCACTTTTCATCTGCACCATCTAGTCAAGATCTAGAAATTATTTTGATATTAAAAGCATAGATGTACAACAAAACATGTGGCACATGAATGAAAAGACGTCTTCCTGGTAAATCAAATACACAGACTAACTGCTAATACTAGTGCTTAAATTTTATCAGAACTTAAGGTGCTAGGATCAATTAAAAAAACTAATCAGTGGTGTTAAATTATTTAGGTAAAACACAATCATAGCAACTTATATATATATAAACACAATCATTTTAGAATCCAAATACCCATCAATCTTACCATTAGGCTACTTGGTCTGATACCTCAAAGTGATGAAATACATGTGATATTATCTATTTGGTACATGTACCTCTACGCTGAAGGCTACCTGATTAAATTGAAACACCGAAAATTGGTAAAGAGTTGTCTATAATGATGATTGTCTAGGCCATCAAATGCAATGACAAATAACTTACACTAACAAATTATATTTTATTCTTATGACAGAGACTTAGAATTTGTTTTGTCTTTTTGTTTCTTTTTTCAACAGATGAAGAATCTTCGTATTCCCCTCAACACTCCTGTTTGTCAAAGGGTATTAAGGATCCAGAATCTCCCAAAAAACATGTAACATTTGACCAATATCTAAATGGGAAGGAGAATCTTCGTAAAAAGTCAACATATTCCAGACTTAATTTTGATGTCTACACTGGCCTTTATAGAAGAGAAGAGTCTATTTCTAGAGATTTTGCCAGGAGAGATGCAGCAGAAACCAGGCTAACAGCAAAGAGAAGAGACACATTTGAAAGCCCAAGACGAATAAAAAGTTATGGAAATGAACTTTCAAAATTCACCTCCAAAAATATATTATTCTTAAGATAGCATTGTATGAATTATATATATATTATATACTATATACATATAATATATGTATATTAGTACAGAAGAAGTACGTATTCTTGGATTTTTGTTGAAAGAGACATTTTTTTTTACACTCAATGTAAGCTTTTAGACATTAATTAAATGTTATTTGTCAATTCATTAAGTGCCTTAACATGACAGAGGCATTAAAAAAATAAAAGTTCACTATTGACTCTATTTTTATGAAGAGGATTTAATTTAACACAAGACAGGTTTGTTATTAGAATAGAAGGGATTGAAGTTTCTGACTGTATTGATTTGTCAGAAATGTCTTTTTATATACCTATATATATATATATATATTTTTTTTTTTTAATTTATTTATTATCAATGCATGTGTAGTAATACACGTAGTCTTTTTGATTTTGTGCCACATTTTCAATATTGGCCTGCGGTGGAATGGGGGATCAGATATTGTGATTTATAATTTCCATAAATTTGCATTACTAATGCACATTAACCAGTATATTAATTTTTCTATTGATCCGAAACACAAGTACACTTTAGTCCACCTTGAAATTGAAAACACTTTGTAAGTTTTGTATGGAAATTGTCCATCTAATCTTTAGAAATGAAGTACATGTAATGAATAAGAAATAAAATGTATGATGTCTTTTGATGGTTTGCCATAAAGAATAATATATACGGTCTAGTAGGCACTCTTTGTCCTCGTATTCCTCATCTTGTGGATCCCTCAACCACTGGCGATCTTTTCTCAGTTTCATGTATTCCTCGTCCTAACCTCTCTGTCCCAGCAGGGCCAGGGAATATGTGTTGGACTTTATTACAGTAAAACCTTGTTATACCGCCAACATTAGAGCCATTAGAAAGCTGGTGTTATGTAGAGAGAATGGTGGTAGTGGTATGGCGAGAGCAACATAATGAAGACTATAAACATTGGAAAACACGAGTTGACACGATACATGGATGCGGCCTAACACACAATTATCATACACATAAAAATAAAACCCTAGGGCGTTGTAGGTTTTGAGCTGGCGTCGCAGACAGTACATGTATAACGGGAATTATTTACTTTGTTGACATAAAACTTGTACCCTGTGAAGTCTTGGCGGATGGCAATACAACAAGGTTTTAGTTTTAGCCATTTTTACATAGTAGCCAAACCATACCACAGACAAAAGCAGGCGGTATGCGAGAATGGCGGTGCAGCGGGGGGCATTATAATGAGGTTCCACTGTATATCCAAACACTATTCATTCTGAGAAAATTATGCAACAACTCATTAATATGGCATAAATTATTGAGCTATACTGCCAGCTGAATCACAGTAAGAGTTGCTCACAGGCCTTGGAAAGTTTTAAAGACCAGAACTTTTAAGTCTGCTTTGAAAACTCGATTGTCTTGCTTATAAGCATATTTGTCCATAGCTTTGGCCCTGGCAAATTAATACACTGATTAAATTACATGTTGTACTAAACGCTTCAATTTATCAGAAAATAAAGTGCAAAGATCAATCAAACCTATTATTTTTCAGCACTGTAATCAAGTACATCGTTTACTTGCAATTGTTTTCAAATCATTACAGTATTGAATGTTTGGTCCTAATTCCTCTTCTTTTAATTTTATAGAATAACACAGAACATAGTACATACGCACCTAAACATGATCTTATTCTTATTTTCAATGACTTTTATTTCCTCACATTTAAGAATTGTTGTAATTCCTGCCATTAATAGAATTTTGAATACTGTGATCCCAAACAAAAAAGGCAAACAAAGCTTGAGATGAACCTTAGCCATATTAAAAAAATGTTAAGTTTTAGGAAAAAAAAAGAAGAAAAAAAGACATAAATTATGTATTTTAAATGGCTGTTTTGATCATATTTCAATTCTTTTACATACAGTATCATATCATATTGGTCAAATTGTTGTTTCTTTAATTTTTTTAGTAAGAATTTGTTGCACGCTGTATATATTTTTAAGAAATTCACCCCTGTTTTAAAGAAGGCTGCAGATAATTTTTGCTTTTGTTTTCTTGCCGTTTACATTTACACAGGCTATTTTGTGATTAATTATATCAGAGCAATGACTGGTCTTCCAGCATGCTAGTTTTGATACTGACAACTTTACAGAAAATTATCATCGTTTTATAACATTACATTTTAATATTGCTGAAAACACAATGCTTTTCTTTAATCTTTCTCTTATACTAGTAGCCTATTTTATCTAAAATTTATCATCAAATTATTGCACACTTTTGTGCAATTTTTGTTTGGACCTTGTCTCAACATGGTATGGGCATACATACATGTTTTATGTTTCATGAATTCCATGCCTAATATCATGAGCTTTTTTCTACAAAAATTAAAGGAAGATCTCAACCATGTATGTTTGTTGTTTGTTTTGTAAATTTGTATCTCTCATCTCTACCAAAATGCAGATATGCTGTTGAAAACAAATGTGTTTCGTGTTGTAGTAGTAGTAGACTTTAGTTCACATAAAGATAGGGATTCCCATAAAAAATCAGACTGAAGCAGTAGGCCTACTTAGTGCTTTTTCTTCTGACTAAAAGTAGGCTCAGGGAATGCGGGCTTGTGGGGTTATATTAAGGTTGTATGACTTCTATGCCATTTTTGAGTAGTTACAGAATCATGCACAGCAATCTTATTCTTATGCCATATCATCAACCCACTAGGATCATGTTCAATGAAAGACCTCATCTACACTTATCTTCTTTAAGACTTTTTAATGGGATTGCCACCTTGTTAACTGTTTTCCTTTATAAAAATACATGAGTCATATGTGGTATAGAGATTCACCGGATTTATTGTGCTGACAATGGCAATGAATGCTATCCGGACAAATTGTCCACTGAAAATTTGATAGCCAATTGTGTATATTATTATATGTGTGTTACTGCTGGCAATGGGGATTTCATAGTGGTAAATACAGCTTGACAATTTAAGGGTATAAGTGCATCCATGGACATGAACAGTAACGCACACATATACACACAAATTTAAAATCTTTTTTTGTTTGTTTGAACAAGACAAATAAAGATACATCAGAAACAAAAAAGCAGGATGAAGCTTGCATTGTGAACTACACATACAAATAAGCAAACAAATGAACACAAAGACTTTATGACTATGACAATTTTATTCACTCCTCATGTAATATTTGAATGACACACAAAGCTATATATATTTACATTATTTAGACTTCAATACCATGCTTCCTTGCCTTCTGGGAAAGACTTGCCACCAAACAGTTTGCTTTTATTTCTGTATGTGGTGGCGTCCTGATCATGTAAGAATTGTTGATACGATCCAAACAAGAAGGCAGTGATTGGCAAAGCAAAGCTCATCAAGGTTTTATAGTGCTTCGGCCTAAGGGTTCGTAAAGCCATGTCTGAGGAAAAAAACAAAAAAACACAGGTCCTGCAACACTGATGTTTGCTGCTGTTGTTCTTACAAAAAATGCTACTGTTGTTCTTACAAAAAAACAAAAAAAAAAACAAAAAAAAAAAAAACGCTCACACACACATTGGGCGGTTTGCATTTAAAAGTGTGTTAAAAGTAAAAGAGATTACTCAGATGGCACACATTGTTTTGAGGTCTAACAATGATAGTACATTACAGTTGCTCTAAGAAATCGGTATCGAGGAGAAAGAAAAAGTGGGCTCTTAGGCGGATCGGGTTCTTAGCCAAACTTCAATATTTTGTTTCCAGCCGTATGCATTTCACTTTCACTGGTTAGGCTAGTCCCATTGACCACATCATCTTAACGAAGGGATTCTCACATTGAAAACATTCTGTGATCAACTTCTGATCATTTGAGAAACAAAAGATTGGCAACATTGAATAGGGCATGTTTGGTTGTTCTTACCCCCTGACGTCTTTGATATTGCAAAACAAGCCACGTCAATGGTCACTTAGCCCCTGGCACATGACACCAACATAATCTTTTGTTGCCTGTTCTGCTCAACATTGGACGAGATGGGTAGTCTGCACCCTCCTCAAGTCTGTATGACAGTTGGAAGAAGTGTCTATCGTACCTGAGCGATGTTTTCATGATACCGATAGATTTCTGGACCTGAGCCATAGACTTTTCAAAAGCCTGTCTGTAATTCACTTGCAACTTTTCACATATTGTTGGTAATGGCATGCACTAAATTGAACAATTTTATTCAGTCAACCTCCAATATGACTAGGCTCTAAGGTGAACTGCACCACAACTAACAGGTTCTTAAGCACAATTCCTAGATCCTCAGCAAAGGGAAACAACTCTGTACCCACATTTTCAAAAATCAATACATTCAAGAAACAATATTTCCATAATTCCTCTTCATTTTCATTTGTTCGGACAGTTTCGTTTCTACTTTATACAGTCCGTGTCAGAAACAATCAGATTGCAATCATTGTCACTGTTTCCACAAGTAGATACACGTATATCAAATACATTGTCATCATCATTTAGTAGATCAATGTCTGAGCCAAACTCTCATTTTTTATATGTTTTTTAAAGCAAGAAAATTGGAGGGTTTCAACTATTTTTTTTTTATTGAATTGAAACGTTGATAGCCGAGGACGCACTGGTCCGATTCTCATCATGCAGTAAAAATGAAAGTCATGCTCAAAGTCTTAGGAATGACATTACACCACAAAATCTCATGAAAAACGAGGCTGGCACCTTTGTTTAACTTTTCATTACCATGGCCTTGCGGACAGTTTTGGGCGAGTTAGGTGCTACAGCGGGCAATTCTGCCGGGCGGGCTGGGGTGTAATGGGTTAAGAGGGTGGTAAAATTGATATAGGAAAACTTCTGTTGTATGAACAGACCTGGTTCTTAAGGTAAAACTCGACTGTATTTAGAATGAATTTGTGTGAAAAAAAAGAATGGTGAGCAAAGTAGGGCAAATGTTTGCATCTTGATCTTTAGTTTTTCATGATTTACAGGTATGGGGTGGTGAAAAACATTGGTGGTATGGTCTGACAAAAGAGCATGCTATTAGAAGATAAGAGTGATGAAACACATTGATGGAATAGGATGATAAATAGCATTCAACATTACAGTTGAATCCACTTTAAAAATAAATTGTAGGAACAAAATTTTGGTTAAAAAACAAACACATTCTCTGGCCCTTTTTTTTTTCCATTTGCTTGATGCCTATAAGTGTTTTATTTGGCCAAAGACAGTACACCCCCCCCCCCCCCACAACAATGATTACCGGTACCACCTGGAACAAATGTATGGAATTGAAAATAACATGCTGGGAATTGGAACATATAGTAGGCCTACGAGGTAAAAGAGTTACCTGAGTGTCAGTATGTGTTGGCGTTTTCAGACCTTTAAGCAGAAGCCAAAGCCTTTTTTTGTTTATATCGCCGAGTTCTCCTTAGGTCCAGAAAAATACTTGTTGCGACAACAGTTGGAAAAATTATGGAAACAAAATTCCGCCTCCAAAATTTTCTGATTTGTAACAGGCCTGAGGCTGATCCTGGAGCCATTAACTGGGGAAACAAATTGGAATGTAAATTAAAAAAACAAAAAACAAAACAAAAAAAACAAAAACAGACCTAAAAGAAATCAAATGAGACAAAATTAAAAAATATGATTGCATGATTCAGGACATCAAAAATAAATTGCATTAGAATAATTCTAGAATATCTACATCTATTTAAATCAATGTTCAATATTAAGATGACTTTTGGAAATATTGGCCTAAAACATACAGATGTTCTTGGTGTAGGGATATGAACATCCCAGCTGAACAACTGTATTGTGCGAATAAACGCATCCTTCTTTTCAACATCCGCCTATTTTGAATCTTGAATCCTTGAATGTAGAGAAACCTCCTAGATGGATGACTAGTCTACATTGTACAGTTCCTTCCGAAACAATCCGGAAACTTTTAAGTTTCACACTGAGGGGTATTTTATTCCTGATTCCAAAGAGGGAGTGATGATGGTAGGCCTATATATGATGAAAGAGTGCAGGTGAGTCTTTAACACTCGAGTGGGGAATCATTAAATTCCGCCCATGTCCTCTGGCGTGTTTTTTTGTTTGTTTAATATGTTGTCTGATATATAAAGACCTAGACCTACCGGTACATCAAGATTTACCATATTTATAAGTGTTTTTATGATGTTGTTGAATAATAGTTTTCACGAAAGTGCCCAGTGGTCAGGAAGCAGCCTTACCAGGCACTCTGTCAGAGCGGGCACTCCACTCATTTTACTTTATATCTTGCAGAGTTTTCAGATATATATATCTTTCAACTTTGGCGTATTTTGAAACATGATTATCATGTGTGAATGAAGATGACCTGTCGGCCCACAGACAGACATCATTTTGTAGCAACAGAAAGAGATTCCAGTGCATTGTGTTGTGTAAATCTAGACAAAGCAAGGCAAAGTATGTCGTCTTGCGTATTTGACAAGCTGGCATGTCTGTTCATTGAGTCCAAATCTAGGCCATACCTATTGTTGCATTTGATTGGCTAGACAGTGGACTAGCCAGGATGGCACGCATTTGTCATTTGTTACCTATCTGTTCCCGGGCTATAAAAGGTCATAAAACTACTTTCAAGAGAGCAGTAATAGGGATAGACTCTAGGCCTACCTTTTGACACAATTAACAATAAACTATAAGTTTACATTTCTCATTTTTGTGGTGGACAACATGCCAACAAACCGGGCACTAAGGCGGCAGATGGATTCGAAGGTGATTTTGATATATAGTATAGAAAAAAGTCTTCATAAAGAAAAGCGGGAACTTGGGCAAAAAACAGGCACTGAGTCATAAGGCACTCTCATGAAAACTTACTGTACAATGAACAATAATTCAATCAATTTGATGCATAAAAATTCAGATATATAACAGCTAGCCCACTGGGGCATTCCCGCAGGTGGCGAAAGTATGCCAACAGTCGGGAATTGCTGGCAAGCGGCACAAATGCAGAATAGCGGTTTAAAAGAACTCATCATACCCTGAACTCAACACTCAACATTGTAAAATACAGTAGAACCCGCATAAGTCGACATTGCTGGGACTTTCGAAATCACGTCGACTTAAGAGAATGTCGACATAA
>JBCHJU010428129.1:0-13722 GCA_039654505.1 Plocamopherus imperialis
AAAAAAAAAAAAAAAAAAAAAAAAAAAAAAAAAAAAAAAAAAAAAAAAAAAGCCAACAAAGAAAACAAGAAAAGACAAACCCAAACCCCCAAAATTAAACCTATGCAAAAATACTTACAGAGATATTTTCCTGACTTTCTGCCAGTTTCTGGTTCCTTTGGGCCAGAATACCCTTCCCCTTCTCAATAACCTGCTTCAGGTGGGCTATCTTAGCCAAGTCATCCTCTCTGCTCAAGACTTCACTGTTCTCTCCATGACATTCATTTTGCCCTCTCTCATTTTCTAAACTTATCTTTTCATCTTCTATCTCAGCTTTTCTCCTCATTAAATCATCTTCTCTTCTATCTAAATCTGCTGACATTTCTGTGAGTTCCTCCTTTCTTCTTTCTGTTTCTTCCTTTTCTGTGAGTAGGTCAGCTTTCCTTTGTTCTAAATCTGCTGACATTTCTGCGAGTTCCTCCTCCCTTCTTTCAATTTCTTCCCTTTCTCTGAGAAAGTCAGCTTTCTTTTGTTCTAAATCCGCTGACTTTTCTACAAGTTCCTCCCTTCCTCTTTCAATTTCATCTTTTTCTGTGAGTAAGTCAGCATTCTTTTGTTTTAAATCCGCTGACTTTTCTACAAGTTCCTCCCTCCATCTTTCAATTTCATCCTTTTCTGTGAGTAAGTCAGCTTTCCTTTGTTCTAAATCTGCTGACTTTTCTACAAGTTCCTCCCTCCCTCTTTCAATTTCATCCTTTTCTGTGAGTAAGTCAGCTTTCTTTTGTTCTAAATCCGCTGACTTTTCTACAAGTTCTTCCCTCACTCTTTCAATTTCATCTTTTTCTGTGAGTAAGTCAGCTTTCCCTTGTTCTAAATCTGCTGACATTTCTATGAGCTTCTCCTTTATTCTTTCAATTTCTTCTTTTTCTGTGAGTAAGTCAGCTTTCCCTCTCTCGAAATCTGCTGACATTTCTATGAGCTCCTCCCTTGTTCTTTCACTTTCTTCCTTTTCCTTATGTAAATCAGCTTCTCTTGTCTCTAAATCTACCAACAATTCAATGAGCTCCTGCTTCCTATTTTCAGTTTCCCCTATCTCCATAAGACAGCCATCCTGCATTCCTTCTAAATCTTTTGACATTTTTATAGTGGCCTTTTGCTTCCTTTCCATCTCCTCTTTCTCCATAAGAAAGTTATCCTTTACTTCTTCAAACTCCTCTTTTTCTCTGAGCAGATCATTTTTCATTTCTTCAAATTCTTCTCTCTCTCGAAGTAATTCTTCTTCTCTTTCTAGGTATTCCTTTTGCTTGCCCTCTATTTCCTCCTTCTCTCTGAACAAGTCCTGTTTCAGTTCTTCAAATTTCGTTGACATTCCAAAACATTCTTCCTGCTTTCTGTCTGATATCTCCTTTTGTATAAGTATGTCATGTTTCATTCTTTCAAAATCTACTGACATTTCTGTAAATGCCAATTGTTTTTGTTCGATTTCATCCTTTTCTTTATGCAAATCAGCCCTTTCTGCTTCAAATAATGCTTTGGATTCAATAAATTCCTTCTTTTCATCTTCAAAGATTTTCCTCTGTCTAGACAAATCAGCCATTAACTGATCAAGGCTGTGCTTATCTCCACTCATATCATTTGTGACTGCCACATATCTTTCTTGGTCTTCAGTCATTGTGATTGTTTCAGTTTCAGTCCGGAGCTTATCTATTTCAATCTTTCTTTGTTGTATCTCATCTTTTTGCTGTTTCTGACATTGTGCGATCTCTTCAAGTTGTTTTCTTTCTCTGTCCAAATCACGTTCTTGTTTCAAAAGATCCTTTTGTTCCTCTTTGACCTTATCCCTCATTTCTTGGATTGTTTCTTTATAACCAGCAATTTTGAATTTATTATTCTCTAGCTCTTTCTCTTCCAGTGCCAAATGTTCATGCATGTTCTGAAGTCCTATACTATTTTCCGTCACCTCCCATTCTTTCTTCATAAATTCCTCATCTTCGTCAGTGACAACAATGTTCATTTGCTCAATTCCGTCTCTCCTAAAGATTTCCCCTTTACGGCTGTTCAACACCTCTTGTTGGTGTCTCATATCTCTTGCCAATTTTTCAAGTCCTTCTCTCTCTTTTTCTGTCGCACATTGGTCCCTCTCCAATTCTTCCTCCTGTTTTTTAATTCCTGCTGCTTTTTCAGCAAGTTGTTCCCTCTCTTTAATTATAAGAGATTTGCCTGTGTCAATATCCTCCAGTTGTGCTTTGATTTCTCTTTCCATTTCGGCGAGTTCCCCTCGCTCTGCTTCTATCTCATATTGATCTTTCTTCAGGCTCTCCCTCCGCTTCATGACATCTGCTGCCATTTCAGCAAGTCGTTCCCTCTCTCTGATCAGGTCGCTTTTACTGATGTCAGTTTCCTCTTCTTGCTTTCTGATTTCTTGTTCCATGTCAGCAAGTTCTTTCCTCTCTCTATCAAACTCGAATTCATCTTTGAACAACCTCTCTGGCTTTCCTAAATTCCATACCAGCTCTGGTTTATTCCTATGCTTAAAAATGTCTCTTTCCATTTTATCTAACTCTGCCCGCTGCTTTTCCACGGCAAGTTTATTTTTTGTAAGTTCATCTTGCTCTTTTTTGATGTTCCATGCCATTTCTTGAAGCTCTTCTCTTTCTCTGTCCATTTTCTCTTTGTTGTTGATCAACAAAGCCTCCTGTTCTGTGACATTCATCTCTATTTCTTCAAGTTCTTCTCTCTCTCTATCCATTTTCTCTTTGTTGTTGATCAACAAAGCTTCCTGCTCTTTAACATTCATCTCCATTTCTTCAAGCTCCTTGTATTCTTTCTCAATCTGACTCTTCAAAATAATCATCTCTTCATCCTGCTTCTTCCCAGAGATTTTCTCTTCAAGCAAAATTTTGCCAGCTTCAAGTTCCTGCTTGCCTTGACACAGTTCCTCCACCTGCCTTTTGAGATCAGCTATCATTGCATGACATTTGTCACATTCATCAGGAAGAGCGCTACTGTTGGATTTGTGACTTTCAAAACCTTCTCTTAATGATCCTTCATCATGTATTTTTTCAAAGTTCCTCCTTTTTTTATTGAAATCTAATTCCATTCTCAAAAAGTCAGACTCCTTTTCAGCAATTTCTCTTTCTTTGGCTTCTAAAGAATCAAGTCTATCTTCAATGTCTTCTTCTTTTTCACATAATGAATCAATTTTTCTCTCAATCCGTTCTTCTTGAACCTGTAAGTCCTCTGATCTTCTTTTGATCTCTTCCATCTCTCCTTTCATGTCATTTCTTCTCCTTTCAATTTCTTCAAGTTCTCCAGCCGTGTCAATTCTAACACCCTTCGCCCGTCCACGTCTGTCAAATGAGACTTGCTTTGCTACAGCTTCATTGTTTTCATTGTGGTCCATTAATCTTCCTTCTTCTGCCAGCATTTCATTTAAAGATTTGATCTTCAATTGGTGCTCTAGTTTATTGACTTTTTGGACCAGACTCTCCCTCTCTTTCATTAATGCCTCAAAATTTTCTATAAATTCTTTCTCCGTTTCCACTGAATCAAAGAGGCGCCTTGAGTCTTCATTGCTTTCTTCAACAATTCCATCTTTAGGGAGAAGACTTTGATTCAAACTCATGACAGAGACATCCATAAATGGCTGGCTTTGGTTCATCAATAGACTGCCATTCAACTCCTCCTGCCATTCATGCCCTTTTGAAAGATTGCCAACTTCAACAGCAGCTTCTTGTTCAGGGTTAATGCTTGTCTGTGCTAAATCAGCACCCAAATCTGTACAACTAACATTCTCAAAGCGATGTTTCCTACGATTGCGAGTAGTAATATTTGACAGACCAATGATCGGCTGATTTCTTTCCACTATAGAGCTGATATTCAAAGCATCTTGAAAATGTACTTGTGTTTCTTCCAAACTCGTTGAATCATTCTGCTTCTGTTGAAAAAGAAAAAGAAAAGAAAATAATTATCCAGCGATATTGACAGAAAAAAAAAAATCATTTTCAAAGAAAGAAAAAGAAAAAAGAAAACACTCTCAAAACTATATGGTGAGGGGTTTGTATGCAGGACCAGTTGCGTAAATCTGGTCTACCTTTTACAAACGAAAGCAACTGGGTAGTAGCAGAGTTCTGACTAATGTGCGAAGTTAAGGAATTTTTAGTCAAGGACTAAGAAGTTGTTTTTAAATCTCTAAGCAATGATCGGCCATGTTCAACACTAATTAGCGATAATTCGACCAAATAGACAGTATAAAGAAATACAATTAAAAACATAAAGCTTGAGAGAAATTATTCAAAACTCATTTTCAAGTTGTTTTTGCAGGAATACCAAAAATTCACACACAAGTTACATTTTTACGGATGTAAGATTTTTTAGAAGAGGGTGGCATTGTTTCTTCAATCCTGGTGTCCATTCATCTTGTTAAAAGTATACACAACTATTGTGCCTTTTTCACCCTTGAACTCGTTCATTCGTCCATTCACTCACATATTCGTGAACTGTAATTCTAATTCCCGTAATTCATCTCCTACCATTCTAGGCCTTTGTTGCCATAATAATTATTAGAATTGTTAATTTTATTTTGTTTACGGTATATTTTGGGCATTTTTTCTTTGTGTATGTCACTTTGATGATGGTCTAGTTTAGTCCTCAGAGACCCCCATGAGATGACTAAGCCCTAATCGCTAATTGTGCAATGTTCAGAGTCCTTAATCTGGGTTTGAGAAGGAGTCAAGAAGAAGGTACCCATAGTCCCAGCCTAAGAAGTTGGTCCTGCATACAGGCCAGGGTGTTTCAGACTTGCCAATCTATTAAATATGGAAGAAAGGACAAGACCAGTTATGAGAGGGAGAGGGCAAAGCTCCCCTGAAGCTGAAGCATTTATCCCTTTTAAAGTGATAAAACAGACCTCTCCTTGCTGGACAGTCTACCTTTTATGAAAAAATGGGTGTCATTGAATGAGAGGAAAAGGATTCATTGGCGGAAGATTTACAGGTATGCATATAAATTTGCTTGCTAAATGTCACTTGATAATTGAATCGATGTTTTTCAGAAAAAATTAAACTTGTCTTTTTGGTAAAGCTTATTTTAACTAAAATTAATTTTTTAAACATTATTTATACAAGGCCGGTAATTAATTTTAATCTGTCGCTACTGCTTTTTAGCAATTCAATTCCTCTTTTTGAGTTTTATGTTAAATCCTTATTTTTAATGTAAGGCACTCTGAGCTCCCTTCAATCAGGAGGTAGGGTACCCTATAAATTTAAATTATTATCATATTATTATTGTCACATTGCGATGTGGTAATTATAGTCGTAGGTCCAGGAATAAAATAAAAGCAATTCATAAAACTTTAAACCTTGAGCCGTCTTTGAAACTCAGGCGAGGTTAGAATTTGAAGGAAAGGCTACAGCTTCTGCCCTGTCCTTCGCCTACTACCAATATAACAATATTAAGCAGCTACACTTGAATTTCAAATTCCAATGCAAGAGATTGAGTTATGAACACCCCATGATGCTAACTATGTGCTCGGCATCAGGTAATTAAGACATCGCAGTGTCCCAGTAATTTTTCGCCAGTATATTTTTTTCCTGAGATTTGAATTACTATAGTGAGAGGAATGAAATTTTTTTTTTGGTCTTCTGACATTTTCGTGAAGTTTGGCATCTCTGCTGTATATTGCAAACGATAAAGAGATCCTTCCGTATGATGATTTACTTACATAGCTGAATGCAGTTTTAGGTGTCCTAGAATGTACCTCACGCAACTGCAGCCGAAGCTCTCTATTCTCTTTCATCAGTTTCTTGAAGGACTAAGAAAAAGAGGATGAAAGTATTTATCATGAAAAAAAACAGCAACCAAAAAACGCAAAAACCAAAACAAACCATTTGTACACAATCTGAAAAGATAGGAGAGAGAATGCCTTGCTGTGACTTCAACATTATATTCCAAGCTATCAAACTTGATTTCCTATACTGCAAGATCTAATCAAAATTCTTTTTTAAAAGGATCCAAGATTTTCAAGAAAAGCAAAAGAGATTACACCATATTCATCATCCATACTAAAAAAAAATGGGGTCATTTATTATTGTAATCCCTTTTATTATTAATTCACCATCTGGATGTGTTCATCAATGAAAGTCTTCTCAAAGTCTGTAAAGGACATATCTTGGCATGAACAAGATTTTGTAGCACAAGGAGACTCAAATCTATGCTGCAGTGGTTCTTTGTCTATCACCACAGACCTGAAACCAAAAAAAAACTTAGCTGGTAATTTTGTTCCAAGAGCACATAAAATTTGCCTTTGCTTTACAGCAATATCCCTTCCCCAACTTACAAAACATTTTGCAAAGTTTTTCCTGTTTTTAGACATTGAGCCAATATATTGGCTTGAGTACCATCTAACTCTTCAACTACAATTTGCCTATATATCGCGATGGGCATGAATATGTTCATCCCAAGTATATGGACAAATTGTGGTCAAAGATTTAAATCATGCTCATACGGATGATTGGGCTCTGTACACAAAGAGATAAAATCTCTCTGGATAAGACATCTGGTCTGACTGCTTGGGAAGGAATAGCTTTGGAAACCTGACTGAAAAATAGGATTTCTTCTATGTGCATCTGTGTCAAAACCTTTAAGGGGCCAGCTCATTAATCATCAGCACTGAAGTCGACAAAGGTCTCAGCTGCCAAAAAATGTACTTTTGATACAGATACATCAATCAGGGTGTCCAGGTGAATCCCACCATGAAAAATCCTACCAACCTAAAGCAAAAATCCCATCAAAATTGTTATTTATCCAACCAATCTCCCCCTCTCATCCAACCAAAATCTGACTTTTCCGACCACACTCTCTTCATCCAACCAAAATCCGGCTTTTCCGACCTGCCTGGACACTCTGTCACTAGAAATAGTTCATACCTTGTCAAATGAGAGTCCCCAGCAACTGAATTACCTTCCAACAGTTTGAGAGGAGTGCGGGGTAGGGTCCTAACACCTGGAAAATATAAATGCAATTCATTAATTCATGAAATAAAAAAAATATAAATTTGTGCTGGATATGCTGGAAATACAAGATAAAAAGAAACCCCCCAAAATAAATAAACTTTGAATAAAATCCATAACACATAAAAGAAGAAGAAAAAAAAGAAAGAAAAAAATCACATCACACGTCTTGAAATAGACATCTAGTAAAAGATTCATTACTCACTTGAGAATGCTTTATATCGATACATTTGTGGGACACATACTGTTTCTCTTCTTCTCTGAAATACAAGAAATTTGAAATAAAAATCAAGATCCATGTAATACAGTCTACCAGACTTCATGCAGTGATATCAATAAAACTCAAATTGGGAGGATAGAAGAGAGAGGAGGTAAAAGAGAGACGAGAGCAGCAAGAGAGTAAGAGGGAGAGAAAGAGACAGGAGGAGGATGAAAGAGAGAGGAAGAGTTGGGAAAGGAGGGAGAGAAAGCAACCCACAGGCAAACTTACAACTTTTTCCTTTTCTTCCCTGGGCTCCTTAGAAGACACTAACAGGAGGCTTTTCAAATATTTGACCTCTTCACGCTTCTTGTCTAATTCAATAGATTGGGAATTTGGTGCCTCTTCCATCTAGAAAAGAGAGAACAATTATAATAACACAACCTTAAAAAGGGTAACAATGTCTTTCACATCAGCAACTCCACACAGGAGTGAGAAGAAATTGGAATAAAATACCTTCAAAAAGAAAATATATTAGACATACTCCTTCATTCACACTTTACATCATTAAAAAGCTATCGAATTCAGATAACAATGACCCCTCCCCCCCCCCCCCCCACACACACACACACACATATTAAAAGTAAATGTTTTAACAATTTAACATTGCAGGACACTGATTCAATGCTGAAAACAGGAATTTATCAGAAAGGAGGAAAACTTTGCAGCGGCAAAAGAACGCAAAACGCATAGTCAGCCTCACCTCTATCCTGCAAAATCCACTCTATCCCAAAATGCTCTGAATAAATAACTATGGATTGCAGTTAGTCCTGAATAAGTGTCAATGTCCCGATTATGGAAGGCTTTATGAAATCCCTCATTTTAAAACAAAATTATTTTGCCCATGTCCTGACATTGGAGCCTTTCCTGATCGAAAAACTAGATCTCAGATTTGAATCTAGATCTAAATCTCTAGAGTAGAACCTACATGAAAAACGCGCTTTAAGGAATGTCGAGCCCGAGCAAGATTCTATATCTAATAGGTCTCAATATAGATCTATACCGGTACCAATTTTGTTGCAGCCTGATCTGGAATCTAGATTCTCATAGATCTATTTTCTGCACAAAAGTCTAGATCTAACTATTGTACAATCTGGGATCCAGTAAAGTAAAGACATTCTTCATATGAGTGTAAACAAGGGTGTTTTGAATTTAAAGCAAGCAAACCAAGCAACTTCTTAGTTTCTGGTAGGCCCCTCTGTAAGCGGCATTATACTTGGCAATCTGAGTTTACCAATTCGTCACTCGCCAGACTTGCAGAAAAAAAAAATCTTGCACTTGTGGGTTCAGGGACCGCAGACCTCATCACAATGCTGAGGAAGGGAGGAATGGCCGAGGAAACAGTGGAATCTTGCCACGGAGATCAAAACTGAAAATTTCCACGGATCCGCGGAAGGTTTTGACCACTGTTGCTAAAAGGGCATTTCATATTAGCCTCCTTCTGGGAAAAGTTCTCTCATCAAACAAGCTTTGAGCAATGAGGGAAAAGAAAAATAATTTGACTGTCGTAGCAACACCCCAAAGATACAATTTTACTTTGGAGCCACTAACTGAAAACAGACATACTCATCCAAAATAATCAATCCCCTAGTAATAGAGATGCCACCCATCACTGCACTAAAATAGGAATCTCAAGACCAAAAAATAGGAATTTGAAGAAAAAAATAGGAATCTTGGGCCGACGTCCGAAATTACGTAATTTTTCAAATAAAATCTGCTTGCCTAAACATGGGATACACATGTATATATATTTATTCTAAGGAAAACAGACTTTAAATAAAGTAAACTGGATTAGAAAAAGGAACAAAAAATTGTAGTTCCGTATTCACGTATTCACAATATATACATATATCGGCAAATTTTCGGGAAAAACCGGAATGATTCCACCAAAATCGGAATGGGTGGCATCTCTGTATTCAGGGTATGGTCCAAAACACTGTTAATCCCAAAATAAGTTCTAGCAAGGCATTGTTGAAACAAACAAAATTCAGGTTTGCTGGAAAAATTCTGCAATTTGGCATCCATGGTTTTAATCAATGGAACAAGCATTGACATGTGTGTGCGAATTTGCGTAAAAAATTTACGTTGGAACGAGAAATTGTGCAATAACGAATGTATTTTTTAATGAGCTATATGTTCACACTGACAGTGTGCTATGCCATATTAAATTACCAGACATAATTGTCTCTCCATAGAGACTTTTTGGCGTCAAAGACTGAATAGGAGGCAGAGGAGGCAGCTCCACTGCTGATGCCTCGGCTTCTGCCTCAGCTGCCGACTGTGACAAGTTATCTCTATCTCGTTGTTTGCTCCAGGAACACAAAAGGCTTACGGATACTCGTTGTTTGCAGAGAGGGCATCTGTTGGACATTTTCACCAACCATCTGTCAACGCAATAGCTGTGATAACCTGGAATGAATGGATTTTGTCATTATTGAATTATAATCCACTGTTATATACATCAATACTGTTATACATCAATTTAAAAAGCTCACAGATCACATGTGATGAAATTTTATAAAAATATCAATTCACTGACAATCATCAATAAAGATACTGAAAAAAAACTAAAACTAATAAGGCAATGCCACTTCCCAAGAAATATAGAGATGTCTTTAGAGGAAGACGAAAGACTATCACCGACACCGTTTGGGATCCATACTTTCAGAAAGATAGAATAGAACTCGAAAGAGAGTCCAAAAAGAGCAGCAAGGCGAATGCTAAGTAACTTTTCACATGACACAAAATGAAATATTCTGGTCGAGGCGCTAGGCCTATAAACACCCTTTACTTAACAAAAATGTAAATCATGCAAATGGAGCTTCCTTTAAAAAATTACAAACAAAATTGTAGAAACTGATGCACAGAAAATCCTAAAACCAACCTCACTGTGCACTAGATGGCATAGCCAAAAAATTCATCATCCCACAGTCACGTGTCAACACCCACCTGTACTCATTCTACCCGTCCACCATCCATCTGTGGATCAATCTGCGCCCAAACACAGTGAAATCCAGAGACGTGAATTAATTTCAAAAGGCAATGTTAAAATGTGGACTGGTCCTCGGTTTAAGAGGTTTCTACATCATGATTTCCAAGGTATTGTTCCAATATTATAAATCAAGACATGAACCCCCTCTAGTAAAGAAAAGGAGACTCAAGAACTGCTAAAGATCAAGATGGCTTAAGAACATTACACAATGTTGGAAGGACCTGAAACAGGGATTGACTGAAACAGCAGAGGCTCCTAGTATACATACGTATACATACCTGCACAAGGCCAGCCAGAAATGTGTTATAGCAAAGCAAGTCTATACGAATTTCATCAATAAATGTCTCCATGCCAGGGGTTGAAAGTTTAAATAAAAATTGAATATAATTTTTTTTAATAGAACTGAAAACTTGACAAAAATGATTGAAGACTCAACTGGCTTGCAAAATCATCATTCATGAACTTTGTGGCCATAACAAGTAATAAATAATGCACATCAAATTGTAGATTTAAGACATGTTTATCATTTGCTTTGTTTTTTAGGTCAACCAGTAATGATGATTCTATCCTGCATAATTTTTTTTTCTTGCGCTTCATTTACATAATTTCGACAGAAACCATCATCATATTTAGATTTCATATAAGACCATTCCTCCAATTTGGCAAATATATATTTTTTTAATTCTTAGAAGGGTGCACTCACAATGATTGCAAGGCAGTTGCCTAACTAAATAGCCCTCATGGAATTCCTCATGGCATATGGGGCATTTGTCTTGATACTCAACTGAAAGAAAAAAAAAAAGAAAGTGATATTAAAACCAATTAAAATTGTGATGACTCGAATAAAAATCATCAACTGCAATGCTAAACCAAGATTTATAAGAGGGAGAGCAATATGCGATGTTGAAATGATGATTAAAAAACAAAAACATACATACCAACAGCATCCACAAACGATCCGGTCATAAAAATAAACTACATGCACCTACTGCATATCAAAATTCAGTCTAACATACTGACTGTCTGTCCAAATTCTCATTTAACACATAAGTTGCTTCTCAAAATTCCTATCTAATATACACGCTGTCTTAAAACAGCTAGGCTATCTAACAAGCAGGTTGCCTCTCCACATTCCAATTTAACATAAAGGTCAAGCTTCTCTCAGTTCTCCTACTTACATCCTTCTGCCCTGTGGAATCTTTTCAGAGGAATCTTCTTGACCTCCCAGCGGGTTAGGGATCGACTACAGCAACCCCATTTCTGAAACAAAAACAAAAAATAAGCATGAAAAACACACACAAAAAACAAACAAACTAGGATTAATATGGATTATAGCAATATATCATAAGTTAAAAGGACAACACAAAATTTCAGATTGAAAAAGCCATATAGCAGGATTGCCAACCCCAAACTATCCTTTCTTTGAAAAATTTAGAGCTCAAGCACGTCATAAGTGTGTGAAGTATCTTCTAACTTCTAGAGCTTGCTACAACTATACTTGATCCTACAACATACTACACCTCATTTGTACGGATCTCTGAGTGCATTGAAAAGAATTTTAAGCCCTTTTTGAACTTTCAAAAAACAACAACAAAAAAACGATAACAATGAACAAGCATAAGAAGTCATTTCAAGCCTTTTGGCTCACAGGGCCTCAGATTAATCCGTCATGAAGCGGGCAGTGACAGATTAGATCCATCACTTTCTGAAAAGGATGCTAGTCAATTGCAGAATATTTTCCCAGCCGAAGCTGTACCTATTTTCACCCTGGTCGAGTGAAGCCACAGGGGTAAATATTCTTGCTTAAGGAAAACAAAAAAATGCACGTGTCACACAGTGGTTTGAAACCATAACTTCTCAGTCCATAGTCCAACACTCTACTGCTTTACCAAAGTGCCCCCAACAGAATAATATATACAGTATAAATCTGACATAAAAGGCACAAACGGGGACTCTTGTTTTAGTGCCATTACAACCGAGCACCATTGTAAACTGTAAAGCCTACAAAGACAGGCGCTCAGGTGGTGCAGGTAATGGGGAAAGGGGATCGAAGAAAAGAAAGGAGGGGGGGTGGCCCGTAAGGTTATACGGGCCAGTATCAGTGTGATGACTGTGCGCAACACCTTGACCGACTTGAGAGGCATTTTTGTTGGCTGCTGAGCGTGGGGCTAACAATTTGTAATTGTTAATTGCCTGTATTGTTAACAGCTCCGCGTACCATTATATCTGAATTTTTTTGCTGTCGTTAAATAGAAGAAAGAACGGGGCTTGGGAAAAGTGCCATTATACGTCTACTGTACCTTATATTAGAAATGCACTATACAAGAGCTTTTCCAGTAACTAAAGACAGTGGAATTTACTTACAATGGAAAGGGCTATAAGGCTGCTGACCACCACACAGGCCCAAATGTAAATGCAAATGTGGAAGTAGCGTTCCCCAAAATTGCTGTCTCCTTCTAAATCATCATCTCCCACATTATCGCCATATTTATTCTTCCAGCCTTCGTCTTTCTTCCTGCCCTGTAGATCTGGAGTCCCTTTGGATGCTGATGGCTCTTGCGTTGAGATAGATAACAGTGTCGGCCTGAACATGGAAAAAAAGAAAAGAATTTAATCCAAACCAGAAAGTCCTGAAATGCACCCACATACTAAAAAAAATTCATACCTTTATGTGGCATTTCTTCTCTCTTTGTTTTTGAGACATTAAATATAATTACACACAAAATAAGCATGGCAAAAAAAAAAAAAAAGAATGATGAGTCTAAGCAACATCTGAAAAAACAAAAACATTCTTGTAAAACCGAAATTAAATCTCCTGAAAAGCCTCATATGGACAGTTATGATCTACGGGTGCGAAACCTGGACTCTTGAACAGCAGGATAAAAAAAAAAAGCTAAAAGCTGTGCAAAATGTAGCTATACCGCAGAATGCCCAGGATCAGTTGGATGGAAATCAGAACAAATGAAAGTGTCCTCAAAGAACTTGGTATAACAATGAAAAAAAAAGAAAAAAAAAAGAAGTCAACAAAAGAAAACTGAAATATGTTGGACATATAACAAGACACCGCAAAAATGGCAAGGGTCTTCTAAGGTAAAATCAAGGGAAAATGTAAGTGGATACTGCCTTTTAAGCAGATATACTATACATGCGCACAAACACTACAATGATCAAAAGGAAAAAGCAAATACCTGGTAAAGTTGGATAACAGGGACATATGGATTAAAGCTGTTCCTGTGTTGTGGCTGACATAGAAGGCAGGGATAGACACAGGCACAGCCGGCTCTGGAAGCACAGAGAGACAAAAGTTCAGAAATTACTAATTAAAATAGTTTAGCATGCAATGGTGAATTATAATAAATAATTGTTACACTTTTATTGAAACAGAGAGAGAGAGAGAGAGAGAGAGAGGGAGGGAGAGAGCGAGCCCGAAATCGAGCGATCTGAAGAGCCCCCGTCTACACTCCCGTCACCTGCCGAGATCT
>JBCHJU010428240.1:0-13719 GCA_039654505.1 Plocamopherus imperialis
ATTATTATTATTATTATTATTATTATCATTATTATTATTATCATTATTATTATTATTATTATTATTATTATTATTATATAATGTTTATATGAACAAATAGACCTGTGTTTAAAGCTAAAAAAATCAATTTGAAAAAACGTGTTGTGAGTAGAATGCAAATCAAATGACGTGTGCATGAAAAATAAATTAGACAATGTCGATCTCCAGAGATCCGAGTGGACGAGAGGGTAAATAACCTGTCACTGGTTCGTTTAAGTAAAGACAAAGCTATTGTTGTGGCACTGAAGGTGAGGGATGATGAGATTGGGGTGGGATGGGTGGGGAACGGGCTTCGTGGGAAAAGGTCTAATATGATAGTAAAACTTATAATATTTAGTCAATTTTTGTAAGTGAGGTCAATGAGAGATTTGCTGTCGTCTACGCTGGATATATTTTGAGTGTTTCGTTGGACTAGATCTAATTTTGAAAACTAATTGTGTGTTCCAGCTGACTTGACTTTAATCGCGTTCGCTGAAGCGTCATCCGACGCGTCCGCCTAGGAGGATCTGCATGTTATCGACAATAGGTGTTTCCATTGTTTCCTGTCTTTGGCGACTTGTCGTGGATGGTCGAAGTCTGAGAAGCTATTTAGTTTTTTTGGTTAGATTTGTTTATAGGATGTTATTAAGGTTTTGTCTGAGTGTAGTAAAAATAGAGGTTTTCGGTCTCCCTCTACTTCTTGTGGCTTCTGGTTGAAAATATCTTCGCATGGCACTTTTTGCTGGTGTGTCCATGTCCTTTCCTAGTAGGAGCACACATAGCCCCCCCCCCCCCCACCTAGCTTTGAGCACAGTGATGGAGATTGGAACCTCGGCTGTTTCCCTATAAAGAGATTTGTTCGTGATCATTGCCAGATTTTCGATGCTGAGTACTCTCCAATGTTGTTTACGACGGATTGTAATTAGCGTATTGTCCTATTGAGTTTACTCTCTGAAAAAAATCCTTTTTCCTTCCTATCGTCAGATCGAGATGCCTTGGCTGGTTCCTCTCAGCTTCTGTTTAAAACCTCTCCATATTTAATAAGCTTCTGTAGGATGGCAATGTTTTTTAAGGTTTCGGGGTCCTTGTTTGTTGTTGTTGTTTTGTTTGGGGGCTTTTTGTTTTGTTTTTTCGTTTGTTTGCTTGCTTAAATTTTTTGTGTACTTTTAAAGACGTTTCAGATCTCTGTCCGGCACTATATTTTTGTTCGTATGTGGTCTTTCCTTGAATCCTGTAACAGTTCTCCTGGTCTTTGAAAATACGAGATCCTCGCTTTGTACATGTCTCGCTAAAGTATTTATGTCAAAAAAGGTACCGTACCATCTGTCTGGTCTCAATGATTTGAATGGATAAGGGCATTTCCTGGCAGGATTCGTAAAGCTACTTATTGCTTATCATCGTGGGAAGGTGGATGTCTAATGCACTTCATAGTTGTTTCATGTGGAATACAAATAGCGTTTGTTTTTCCTTGAGCTTCAGGCACCATGTACAGCAATTGTTTATGAGTACTTATTGTACGAGGCTTTAAAATTTATAAAGTATGATATTGGTAGCCGTTTCAAGTTTGTCGTTTATTCAGTTCATTCAGTGTCTGATTTGATATATGAGTGAATTCAGAATTGAGCGTTTGCTTTTAAAAAGTCAGAAATTAATTGGGAACCAACGTTTTAATGAACTCAAGTACATTGGTCATGTATAATTATCTCATAAGCATTGGTCAGGATTTGAGTACAGGGCGTAAGTGAGAATTCCCGTATTGGTGTGTGATCTCTCATTCACTGACTCAATCCCATGACCAGATGGTCGTAGAGGAGAAATGACTGCGATCACTTGAGCAGTTTCAAGCGCAATTGATATACATGGTTTTCAGACCCCGATATACAGTTGCGCGGAATTTTTTCCAGGGTCTTCTCGACACTTGCGCGAGAATTTTTTTCCGAGACTTGGTCTGTAAGTGTCGACTTACAGATAAAAAAAAAAGCTGCGCAAGTGTCGACTTACAGGTACCAAAAAACCCGCGCAAGTGAGGACCAGTGTTGCCTAATTCTGACGTAATCCTGCGCAAGTGGAAAGCGCTCGGAGAAATGACTGCCGGTGAAGCAGCCAGCCGTCGCCAACCAGCCCTGTCCTTAACAGGCCTTACCACAACGCCGGGCTGTCCATCTTGGTCCATTCCTTGATGTTGTCCATCCAATTTTTGGGTTGCCTCCCTCTGCGTCTGCCCCTACTTCAGTGTCCCTTGAATGACTGTTTTCGGCAGTGTTGTATTGTGGCGTGACACATGGCCAAACCATGCCGGCTGCCGTCCCTTTACTAACCATAGGAGACGCTCCTGTGCCACCTAGTCTTTACAAACTCGGCTGAACATGACTTACTTGACTTATTGCCTGTCGCTGCCGGGGTCGTCGGACTTTGCAGCTTCGGCCGTTTTCCAAATCTCTCTGCTCAAGGCAAGCCAATCTTCTCTGTTCAGTGTTTCTAATTTGTTATAGTTCTCTCAATAATGTTAGTTGCTTTTGTTGGCTCTTGAATGTCTTAAGATCATTGTTTAATGTTATTGGAAGCGTTGTCGTTGGCCTTCCTTTGGTTCTTTTGGTGTTTTGGGTGAAGTAAAATGGCTTTGCCCTGTTAGAGGGAATGTCTGTGTTGTGTTTTTGGGAAAACTAAAACTTAAATTGGAGTTGGCTTTCTTTACATTTGTAATAGATCTACATAGCGATTTGCTGGAGATTTTCTGTCACCATTGTTTACACCTGTTGATGTCGAGCTCGACTCGACAGATAGTCTACGATTTTCCCGAATCAGTTTGATATGAAAATATTGGATCCCTATCGATGTATTGCCCGGTAAAGAGCAACGTCCTACCTTTCCTCATCTTCAGCAGTTCCTCTAACTCCATCATCACCGGGTTGATGATGATGACAAAAGCCCCCATCACATGGAAGGTGATAAGGATTTGAACCACAGACAGTACAGGGCCTGGGGTGGCGCTCAGCAGGACGTTGCCGGCCACGTTGGACCCGTAGACCAAATAGCCACCGAGGCCAACGGACAGGTAGACTAGGATCATCACTGTGGACGGGGAGGGGGGGGGAGGGGAGGGGAAAGATTGGACAGGAATCATATTTGAGGTGGAAACAGACTTGAAAGGCTGGACACCAATAATATTTGCATGGAGACAGAAATGAAAGGTTTTACTGGAATCGTAATAATATTTGGGACGGAAGCAGAAATGAAAAATCGGACAAGAATCAAGATAATATATGAGATGGAGAGATGATGAAAAGCTGAATTGCAATCATTGCTTGAGTGGTGAAAAGTTGGAATGGAATCGTTCTGTGGACTGAGAGAATAAAAAACAACAGTGGCTGGATTTAAGCAATGTTCTGCGACGGCTACTGTGTGGGCTGAGAGAATGACACAAAGCTGAAGCTCGTGATGTACAAATGCAGGTCATTCGAATTGAAGTTGTGGGCAAGACTTAAAGGGGGGTTGCTTGAGTGGATGGGGAATAGATGGACTGCACGTGTTTGAAGAATCATGGAATTTGAATGGAGTCATGCCTAGGTTACAGATGACCTGTACTACTCCTAACCAACCTGACCCCAACCCAACCATACTTTGTCCCTTGCCAAACCTGACCACATTCAACCCGATTGCGAATCGTCCAGTGTGGCATTTGATATTATTACCTTGACATGAGGTCACTGAAGACCCTTCTGTTCACTAACAGATTTACACTGAAAGCTTATGACCCTTATGTCCACTAGTCGAGTTATGTGTAAAGCTGACAATCTTTCTGTTTGCTATTCGACTTACGTGAAAAGATGATGAGCCTTCTGTTCTCTCGTCGCCTTACGTGGAAAATTGTTACCCTCTGTTCACTAACCAACTTACGCGGAAAGCTGTTACCCTTTGTTCTCAAGTCGACTTCCGTAGAAAGCTGTTACCCTCTGTTCTCAAGTCGACTTACGTGGAAAGCTGATGAATGAGACGAGGCTCCATTTCCGGGGTTCCTTCATGTCGCTTTGCAAAACGGGGTAGCCCGAGTGGTTTCCGTAGGCAAAGCTGAAGACCCCGATAGCCTGGGCTGTACCCAAAAGAGCTGTGGATAGCATGTCATGAAGAGGGATTACAAGGTTTGGATGGGAAGACACTAAAATTCTTTTTTTGTTTTTTTCTATAAGAATGTCTTGTTCATAATTGTAGTGTAGCCCACAGAAAGCTAGATTCTGGACCATACATCTATTCCTGTGATATCTGACACGTTAAAAAAGTGGAATTTAAAGTAAATACAGACAAAACTGAACTTATTGTCGTTAACAGAAAATCTGATGAATGGAGAAAAACCAGAAAACTCGGCAGTCTGTTGGACACGAAAGAGCACATAAAAAGAAGAAAAAGCGTCGCTACTGCAGCATTTGTTTCGATGTACAGGATCTGGATTCGCCACAACAATATCCAAAAGTCAAAAATACTTAATCTATATAAGGCCCTGGTATTACCGGTACTCCCATACAACTGCGGGACATGGGGTCTTACAAGAAAAGAAGGAAGTACATTCGATGCATTTCATCGTGAACACCTCAGGAAGATAATGGGAATAAGCTGGGAAGACAAAATAAGAAACAAAGAGATCTACAAAAAATGCAAAAGTCGGCCTGTAACTACACTGGTTGCAAAGAGTCACTATTCGGTCACATATTACGCAGGGACAAAGATAGCCCCGCTCAAAGAGCCATGGACAACTAATTTCTGGGCAGCAACGAAGCAGAGATGTACAGAGGAAGACTTAAATGTACACCACTAGTATCAAAATACTAAAATAATAGAGTACTTTAAAGCGCGTTCACAAGAATACTCAGCTCTGTGAGTTTGTCAGCTATGATGAAGACTAAGACTAAGACTAAGACTAAGACTAAGACAAAGACTAAGACTAAGACAGCCGACTAATCTTCACGCAGCTATCACCCAAGATGTGTCCAGACTGGATGAACCAACGTCCTACGAACTAGACCATGCATACTGTCAGACAAAAAAACGAAGAAATTGTCAACCCATAGAGATCTGGAGATTCTAAGAAACATGGCACATGATAGAGATGAATGGTTGGCGATGGGAGAAAAAATAATTAAAAAACTGAATTAAGATGCTAACACCTTTTCCAAGGAATCTGAGAAATTTTGTGCACAGTTTGCCAAACGCTGACGGCGAGAACAGAACTGATGCAGGATATTCTGTCGACACTACGGGTGCCTTATATGGAAGGCAATGTATGTGCATTTCTTCGAACTCAATGAAATAAATCTGACACATTCGATCTAGACAATTTCAATAAGTCCCATAGAGAATGATTACAAACACAGAGGGAAGAAGTTTAGAAAGAAAAATAAGAAAGAAAAAATTGGATCCACTGAGATTTGAACCCATGACAGTGGCACAGAAACTGCCTAAACTGCTCATATCATAGTGACCATGTCACCAACGACGAAGTGATAGGAAGTAGAAGAAGCGTAATTGGATGAAATGGTATGGCCAAGTCACCCACTTCTCAGTCTTTGCTAATTAGAACCATCCTGCAAGGAACTATGCAAGGAGGATGGGAGAGAGGCAGACAGAATTGGAGATTCGAGGACAATATCCAAGAAACGAGACAAACATAGAATTAAAAGCAACCTTGAGGAAAGCAGAAAACCGGGAGGAATGGGCGAGATTCGTTCACCACATGGCGGTTCCTCTTACTTTAAGCAGTTGTCTCCATTACTGGATGAGGATCATGTAACGTGTACAAGAAACTCATCATAATATGTCGTCAGTGGCGACCCAACGGATGATGTGTCTACGGTCGGGAGCAGAGACACTAGACATAGACATCTGATGTCGAGAGCATGTTGAGTCTCTATGTGGCCTACACGGCACCAGAGCGATGCATGATGAAGATGGATAGTTACGATTGGTGATTGCAATTTTGCATTCACATTGTCTCCGTGTATAAAAACATTGTACTCAAGACTAAAGATATATACTCCAAGCCAATGTGCGGCGCGGCGCGGGAATGTTGTACTGTACCGTTCTAAGTAGTGCCTTTCAAGCCTTTCTGATCATAGGGCCTGAGCTTATCCTAGTTTCCATAGCATGAAGCGGACAGCGACGGATTCATGTTGTAGTGTACTATTCCAAGTAGTGCTTTTCGAACTTTTCGTCTCATAGGGCTGGAACTTAACCCAATTTCCATAGCATGAAGCGGACAGCGATCGATTTATTCTATCACTTTTTAAATAGGATGCTCGTCAATTTGCAGAATACTTGACTAAACTCGCCGAAGCAGAACTCATTTTCACTTGGGTCGATTGAAGCAGCGGGGACACATGCATGAGCCACTAAGTGGTTTCATACCCAGGACCTCTCGTTCTCATTCTGTAGTCTGATGTTGTACCTCAGTACCACGAGCGGTTTTTTATGTTCTATTTAACACAGTTTGGGGATGATTATTTTGTGTGCTAGACATTTGCTCGTTTGGGGATGCTTAATGAGAGTTTTCAGGGGTTATTTCGCTGGTTTTTGTCGTTTTTCTTTTTTATGTTTTGTTTTTGTTTTTAACGGCGAGTACCCCTAGAGCCCTGGTTACAGCTGCTTATTACGAGCGGTGGGAAGCCCATAGTAAGTCGGAACTGCTACCAATAACGACGAAACGAAACAGGAAGTCGACGAAAGGTGATTACTTCACATTATTGTCTTTACTAGTGTACGTTGGAGTATGTTGGTTTTTCGTGTCGATACGTCTTTTTCTGCCCCCTACTCCCCATCCCACATTGCCTCCTCGCCCATCCCCCCCCCCATCTCCGCCCCTACCCCCTTTTTGTGGAGCATTCCGTTCCATTATTAAGAGTGGGATGATTAAAACTTGGTTGCTTGGGCGTCTCTTTTAATATCCTGTCTTTCAGCTGCTTAGGCTTTGAAGAGACAGAGCGATGAGGGAGATGAGACTTTCTCCTGTGACATGGTGTGTCTCCTGCTAGAGGTGAAAGCTAATTTTGCTTTTCTTTTGACGACGAGGGTGGTGTGGTGATTAATTGCATGACACACATTGACGTGAAATATTTCTTCATAGTAACCCCCCAGCAGCATGAGGATGAGGAGCCACATTGGGATGTATGATGGCCCTGTATGGGAGCCCCGATAGCTAAAGGGTGGTCACACTGACACAGTCAATGGGTCAAGTAACACTGTCCGTGTTAGTGTTTGGTGAGGTGACATTGGCCGTGTGTCCTGCCTTGGACAAGGCACTTAACTCCCATTATCCCACTCGACTCAGGTGAGAATAAGTACCGGTTGTAGAACTGGGGGAACCAGGCCGCCGCACAGTGACGACCATCAATGGCAAGACGTGTGATTGTGTTTAAGGGTTTATCGTTGTATTAATATGTATGTGTTTTGTGTATGATGCAATATGTTTGCTTATATGTAATTTATGCAATTGCCACTGTATGACACATTCCCATAATATTTTATGGATCAATAAAGAAATGTTACCGTTATGCCCTTCTTTAACCTATTAGAATGTATGGCTTCGTATGTAGCGCAGTGCAGTTCTTTTGAAAGATTGTTGTTGCCCTTTTAATTGAATAATTATAAAGGCTATGACTATGACTATGATTGGCTGTTGCAGTAGCTCACATTATGCCATTCATTTCTTCCCCTCACTCAAAGCGTACTTTTTCTGCCTAATTGATTTTATTCTCTGCCATGTCGTGCACTGTTTCGAGATCGTTTGGGTTGTAGTCGACTTCTGATTGTTGAGGAAGCAGGATTTGAATGATCCTGTATTGATGAGTGTATTTCTACGTGTTGGAGATATAAAAAAAAACCATATCACAAAGCAAAAATAAAAGCAAGCATATTAAAAAACGTTGTCATCATTGGATGCGAGACCATCTAGGCACATTAAAAAATTTAGAGTTCTGCAGGTAAAAGGATTGCTCCTCTGCATGCTCCTAAGATTATTACCATTTCCTCCTTTGACCTTTTTCGCTGTCCTGTTATAACCCCACAGTCGAGGGATTCCTCCACGGCTTACATGAGCTTTTAAATCCAATATTTAACGAAACTGTCGAATTTGTTTCTGGCAATATGTCTCAACAGCTCGTTTTGAAATTGTATTCCGAAGGCGGATTGTGGAAGGATAGAAGTAGTCCTGGTTGCTTTTATGTAAAAGAAGTGTGATAAAAATAATAATATAAGAGCACAAAGGCGTGTGAGCGGGCGGATTTGACGCTATTTACGAGCTCTTTGTTTTCTGTTGGGGCTCTTTTCTACCACCAAGCCATGGATATTTAAACCGCCGTGGGCGAACGTACACGCCCCGAGACCATCGGCTTTTTTTCCCATCCCGTCCGTCTGCTTGAGGAATCAGGAGAGAATATCCGCTACTGTTTGCTAAAGACAATAGCTTCTCTTTAGTTTAAACCGTATGGAAATTGCCCTGGGGGCGGGAGAGAGAATGTTTGCCAAACTGCATGTCAGGTCAATACTACAAGGGATTAGACTTTTTTCTTTTTCCCCTAGACGTCGTGACGTCACAGTAGCTATCAAGCAAGGGGAGGGAACCCAGCCAGCATTCTTCCTTCCTTACTTACCCCGATTTCGATGTCGTGTTCAATCAGTCAGTCTGTAACTGATCGATGCTCTCGTCGAAGAGACCTGGGCCAGAGGTTTTTCAATCAATCTCCACCAGGTTCTCCCAATCGGCCAGTAAGTTGTCCCTCACTCGTAAATAAGGAATGTAGTATGTCTGTCTCTTCGTGTCTGTCCAGTCTAGGTTTGTTTTTGATCCAAGATTCGCTAGACTGTTTTATATTGTTCAGGTTACAATATGGTATAAATCTATGGCCCTGGGCGCGTGGTAGCTCAGTGGTTAGGTCACTCGACCATCAAGGCCAAGATTAGCGGTTCAAATCAGGGTGCAAGTTTGAGTTTGAAATCCGAGGTTTCGGGGGCTTGTTTTGTTGTTTTTTGTTTTGGTTTTTCTTTTGTTTTTGTTTTGTTTTTTGCTGTTTTTGTTTATTTGTTTGCTTATTTGTTTTTTGTTTGTTTGTTTGTTGTTTTTTTGTTGTTTTTTGGTGGGGGGGGGGGAGGGGGTTGGTCTTAAGAGGTCCGCTTCCTTGTTTCGTGGTAGGCAGGATGATTTTGAGTGTCTAGTCGCTTTGGAGACAGACATGGCGACAAACTAAGAAGAGGCCTAATGTTGGACCACGCATTGAAAAGAACAATCAGTGGTTAAAATAGAAAATGACAGGCCAGAGTGGAAAAACTCACTAATTCACTCATATTGCACTAATAAACCACAAGGAAAACAAAGAGCACAACTCCAAAACACCAAGTGAAAGAAGACCGATCAGGATCTATAACAAAGCCAACCAAAGCTGTCAATAGAAACACATCATTCAAAGCATTACATGTACTTCTATAAACGAATATGAGACAAGGGGTTTTGATTATAGCACAATGAAATAGATCTGACATTTTATATCTACACAATTTCAACCAGCCCAATAAAGAAAAATTACAAACACAGAGGGAAGAATTTTTAATAGAAAAATAAGAAAAAAAAATTGGATCCACTGATAGTTGAACAGGGACAGTGGCAACGAATAGCCTTGCCTAGGAATAGAAGAGATTTCTTACCGACGAAGCCAATACACTCACGGAGAGGGAAAGAAATATAAAACAATGTTCCATACTTCGAATACGCTTAACAAATGAAACAAACAAAAAACGATACAAAACAGATCATTTTAAAACGCGCTGCCTGCTCTGATGTCAGTGGATGAGTGTTGGAATTATAATGAAATCAACTACGCCAAATAGTTAAAAGAAACCCATCTCCTTCAGACTCATTTGTCAAATCCATCACATACATGCTTTTGAATGAGTTCAGATTGATATTAATTTTGTTTACATTAAAAAACCATGAGCATTGTGGGAGTCAATAACAGTAACAGTTGTTGTATTCTACCTAAAGCAATTATTCTTTGAGCCTAAAATGCACCATTCCAATGTCGCGCTGTCTCTCTCTTTCCCTTCACTTCCGGTATTTGACGCATGCGTTCAAGCATGAATCGATGAAAACCCAAAGAATTATGGGAAAAGAGGACCGGGCGGGCAATTCGAGCCTGAAAAGTGGCTTCCTTTGATAATTTAGATATAATCAGTTTCCGGGGATGAACAGTTGCCTTTGTGCTGCGGGCAATGTTTCCTGTATTAACTGTTTAAGTACCATAGTAAGTCGATATAACATGGTGCACAAGACTAAAATCTTGTTCGTGCCGACAATACAACCTATTGTAGTAACTTGTAGTAAGAGGGCTGAATCATGCTCATTTCGATATATCGGTTGTAAGTACTCAAATTGTTAAACGGAAAAGTAGAATTTAAAAATAAGTCACGTAAATCGACGGGTTGCTCAAACTGTTAAAGCGACCTCCTCAAGTACAGATAGTCATCCATTTATTTTTAAAGAATTGTGATTTCAAATCAATAATTTGTAGTCATATTTCCTTAGTACGCATTGTAAAAGACAGCAAAGACGTTGCAGATTTTAAACAGAAACTTAAATCATTACAGCACCAACGGCAAAACACTACATAAAGACGCTATTAAGCGGGCGACTCAGTTAACTTAGTCTGTCGGCTCTTTTGAAGACTAAGACTAGAAGACAGGGTTATTTTAGGCGCGTTAACAAGGATAATATTCAGTCAACTGAACGTCTCGCCATTTTATTAAAGTTGTTGGAGTTTAGTTCTTTTGAGGTCTTTGTTGTTTTTTGTTGTTTTTGTTTTCCTTCCACTCCGTCCCAAAACATGACCATAATTGTAAGCTGATACGCCAAAAAGTTTCATCACAGGACAAATTTACAGGAACGCAAAAATGGACTCTCCTATTGATTCCTCAACCAAAAAAGAAAAAAAAAAAAAAGAATCCCTCATCAGGTGCATCTTGCAAATGTCAAAACAAAGCCTAAAGATCGAGACTGACGACCTTTAAGTTTTGAATGGATTGATGACTAACGGGGCCTCAGCTGCTGTAAACAATATGAATATCAATTGTCTTGAAGTTATTTGGTACAATGTGAGCGGAAGCGGATCTCTTTTTATGGCCGTTTGTGACAAATTAAATCGAACTTTTCTTGGTTGTCTGTTATGAGGCGAAGAAAGATATTCTGAGGGTTGTTTTGTACCAAGTGGGTGGGGATGTTCTTACAGCAACACTTTGTAACATGTTGAATAGGGCTAAGAATTGTTCTGATGGCTATAATTCTGTTATAAAGAGAAGAGAAATGCGTTCATGGTTGTTTGGTACAAAGTGAACAGAAATGTTGTAATGGCTACTTGGTTCAAAGAACTGTAAACAGTGCAGAGGGCTACTTATAACAAATTGATTGGGATTGTTCTCATGGCTATCTGTGCGGCGTCATGGTCTAGAGGTAGACACTTCAGCTGAAGACCCAGAGGTCTAAGTTTCGAATCTTGGTGACGGGCGCAAGTTGAGTCTTTGGGAAAGTCTCTTTACACGCATTTTCTCACCCAACTCGGGTGTAAAATGAGCACCTGGCCGTTAACAGCGTTGTCCCTACGCGAAAAAAAATGTACTAGCGCCTAATAGGTAGCTTGTCTCGGCCTTCCTATTATGTGTTGCTGTTGGTTGGGGACCCCTGTAAAGCGCTTTGAGCACATGAAGCGGATATCGCGCTAAATAAAAGCTCACCCTGAACACTGTGACTCGGACTCTTCCGACGACTTTTTGGTACAAAGTCAATGGAACTGACCTGATGGCTCTTTGTCAAATTTCCAGTGAGACTGTTCTAAACGAGCTTGTTTTATGTACTAGCATGTACCAGTATTAGTGTTATTATTATTATTATTATTATCATTATTATAACTACTACTACACCTACTATTATTATTATTTTTATTGTTGTTGCTGTTATTATTATTATTGTTGTTATTATTATGACTGTTGTTGTTGTTGTTGTTGTTATTATTATCATTATTGTTGTTGTTAATATTATCATCACTTATACTTGGATACCTTATGCTGAGATTTCAGGTCAATTATGCATATTCTGGGAATTGGGTTTTAGCCACTACACAATTTTTGCAATCATTTTTTTATCATCATTATAATTATCATCGTCATCATTATCATTTTTGTCGTTGTTGTTGTTGTTGTCGTCGTCGTCTTCGTCGATTTTGTTGTTGTTATTATTATTATTATTATTATTATTATTATTATTATTATCATTATTATTATTATTATCATTATTATTACCACCACCATCATCATCATCATCATTAATTTCCTCATAATCTTTACTATCATAAATATTTTTACCGCTGGCTATACCAGTAAAACAACATCAACACCACCAACAGCATCACACACACACACACACACACACACACACACACACAAATAAAAAAATAGGAGAGTAGTTAAAGTTTACAGTGGAACAGATAAAATTAATTAGAAAAAGAATATAATACAGATCTAATATTATTGATTCCTACCAGCTTGATCTTCTTCCACTGATAGACCTCCATCAGGCTGTTGAACATCTTGGCCACGTCCTGGTTGCTGACCGGCCCCACCCTGGTCAGCAGCGGGTACTCCACGTGGCGCATGCGCACAAAGTCCCAGGCGTTGGCCCCGGCCGAGATGAGGGGCAGGTTCCAGAAGTTGGTCTGCCGGATGATGGGCGCCAGGACGTAGTCACAGACCAGGCCCAGGAACACGTCCACCTGCTCGGACCAGACTAGCTGGATGGCGTAGTTCATGCCGAACTGGAACGGAATAGAATAGAAGGGAATGGGGATATGGAATGCAATGGAATAGTAGATGTGGAATACAACGGAATAGAGTGGAATACAATGGAATGGCGTGGATTTGAATTGAATTGAATTGAATTGAGTGGATACGGAATTCAATGGAATGGAATAAAATACAATGGATTGGAGTTGATTACAATGGAATGGAGTAGAATATAATGGCATAGAGTGGAATGGATATCGAATACCATGCAATGGAGAAGAATACAATGAAATTGAGTGGAATACAATGGAATGGAATGTACAGACTAGCTGGATGGCGTAGTTCCCGCCGAAATGGAATGCAATGGACTGGAGTTGAATACAATGGTATGGAATGGAATACAATGGGCTGGAGTTGAATACAAAGGAATGGAATACAATGGGCTGGAGTTGAATACAATGGAATGGAGTGGAATACAAGGGAATAGAATGGAGCGGAATACAATGAAGTGGAGTGAAATACAATGGAACAGAATGGGGTGGACTACAATGGAATGGAAAGTACAGATTAGCTGGATCGCGTTGTTCATACCAAAGTGGAATGCAATGTAATACAATGGATTGGAGTTGAATACAATGGAATGGAATGGAATACAATGGACTGGGGTACAATGGAGTGTAATACAATGGAATGGAGTGTACATACTAGCTGAATGGCGTCGTTAATGCCGAACTGGAAAAGGAATTGAATGAATTGGAATTTGAATAGAATTAAAAAAATATATATTGCATTTATATAGCGCTTTTCGCCGAAGCCCCAAAGCGCTTTACAATACATTTATTCCCCCAGCAGGCATGCTCCCCGGGGAACATACGGTAAAGTGCAGCCCATTTG
>JBCHJU010428351.1:0-13716 GCA_039654505.1 Plocamopherus imperialis
TGGGTTGAGCCTTTGCCGGTTGAAAAGACCTCCCCCCCCCCCCCCACACACACACACAATGTCCTCATTTCCTCGCGTTTCCCTTTTCTTCAATTTTTTAAGAAGGCAAACAAACGATGTGCTGAATGAAGCTACAACTGTAATTATATGTAGGCCTATCAAAGATTTTACAATTACTATTGTAAAATCTTTGAGGCATATTTTATATCAAGAACCTTATTAGAGAAGCCAAGCCCGTTCTTGTTTTGTTAATCTTCCGAACTCGTGACCGATTACTAATGTCTATAAATAAATCAGGGTATTTCCGTTCCTGTTCATCTTTCTACTTTCTTCTGCTTTTCGGTGTCTCCGTTTACGTCCAAGAATTTTACCAGCGATGACAGCCTGTCCCAATTCCCAAGTGCTTTAGTATTATTTTTCTTCAGTAGAGTTCACGAAGGTACTTTAACAGCATAGACTAGTTTTATTTTCATAATGAATAGATTGATCGTTTATCAGCTCCCTTCCTTTTTTCTTTTTCTTTTTCTTTTTTTTTCTTTTGGCAAATTTCGTATGAAATTTGTACATGGTAGACATTTGACATGATGAACCCAAAATACGCGTTCAATGACAATGCCAGCAGAAATTTTTAAATCTAGATCTATATTGTATCGATTGTCTCGATGAAGGACTGTCTCGTGCTCAGTGTTTTGAACTGTTTTGTAAGCCTTATAAACAATGTTTTTGTCACTTGTTATTTATTATGGGTTTGTTTTTTTTTGTTGTTGTTTTGTTTTGTTTTACCCTAGAAGCGATAAAGCCCTTTATGAATGTAATGTTACATGTTGCATAGGCCCTAAATGTAGTATAGATCTATGTCTAGATATATCTAGATCTAGGTATAGGCTAGTTGTTGTTTACAAATTTGCCTGCATGGTTTTGTCCTCTCTCTAATGAAAGTGGCTATTCGGCTGACTGCAGCTGTATTTAGTTAGTGCCTTCCTGACACTAGCGACAGTGTGTTCCAGTTCAACATTATCATACACCCATTGGGTGTTTTTAAACACCCATTGGGTGTTTTTAATTAAATTAGAGTGAGGGGGGGAGGGGATGACACTCCTTAGCCTTATGACTCTATACCATCGGAAGCCCAACGAAGAGCCAGGGCCCTCTCTAATTCATCTTATTATTGAAATTCCATTGTCATCAATCCTTGTTGTTTCATATTTTTGCTTGGTCTCTTCATAGTCTTTCTCAACAGTTTTTCTTTTCCTTTGAAAATCAGGCAGTACACTTGAGGTTCTCAGGACTTTTGAATTCCTGGAATCATGTCTATCAAGCCGAGATCAGATAGTCCTGTAGGTCCTGAAGAACCGTTGTTAAGCCAGCAGAAAAAACACCAGAAAGATGCCTTTGAATACATCTCGCGTGCACTTAAAATTGATGAAGGGGCAAAAGGTAAGACGAGTGTGATTTAACTGTCTGATCCTACTACAAGTTAGATGTTCTTTGAAATCTTTAGCAAGAAGGCAGTATGAAAAAAAAAAAATATATAATTTTATATGCTAATTTAGCACAGAATACTGCCATCCACCGCTAAATTAGTTTTCACATTTCCTGGCATCACTTTTTTGAAATACTGATTTTATCATCACCTTTTTTCCATAAAAACACAGAAATCAGCGCGCATGATACCACTGTTGTGTCGTTTCGGGTTATCTACTTCTTTTGTTTAACACTATTTACCATTCTTTTTAAATATTCATCTCCCTTTGACAGTGTAAAATTTAAGATCTTGAGCATACATTCATTTTTATTTATAGGGATGGCAAAAATTCACAAAATGCACGGTATGTGAAATGTGAAAAAAATGTGCCTTGCTTGATGAATTTTTTTGTGTGTGTGGATGCCCAGTCAACAAATATGTTCTGTGGAGTCGCCTTGTCTGACTACACATCACAAAGGCTTCCTCCAAGCTCTTATAAAACTAGCTGCTAATCTTAGCCAACCTTAGAGAAAATTAAGAAAGTCTTAGTATCTGTACTGTGTTTGAAGGCACAATGTTGTAAGATATACCACTTCTAAGATAACAACTCAATTTATTTGTAATGTACATATATATTGTCGCGAACACTGAGAAATGGGTGTGAGTGATTTGCTTGTTCCTAGCTTGGATGGTCAAGGTGTGTGTATGTAAATATGTGTTGGAGGATGTCCATTTTTACTCATGCAGTAACTAGTCTCATTTTAAGTCTAGTGGTTGGATAAGATAGAAAGTTAAGAGAGAGAGAACAAACAGAAAGGTGACTGCATGTGCAGGTCTGTAAGTTGTGCATTCTCCATTGTTTATTTCATTGCAAGAGATAAAGTCTTGTGGTGTATTGTAGATAAAATGATGTTTGGGAGGGTTTCAGTTTTACTGACCCTTTATGTACATTGATTACAGGAATGATGTAATCTTCTAGTATTTTGTAGAACGTTGTGTAAGATTCTGGCACAGGATGTTTCATATGTATACATACATAAACACACACACACAGAGCAGAGCACATTTTAAGTGTGTCAATATCTTAAATAATTTTGACAACATTTAATGTTGCCAGTTTGTTCCAAATCAAAACAATTGCCTTGTACTGATCTGTTCGTAAGTAGGGTGGTCGTTGTAGCAAATTGCCCCAACCAACTGCTGATATCATAATAATTTATCTTTCCAAATATCATTTCATATACCCCTGGAACTGTAGTTGCTTCATCATCATCTAAAGAGAAGAAGGAATTTGCAGTTAAAATGTATCAGAAAGGAATAGCTGAGCTTGAAAAGGGCATCTCTGTGAACATACAAGGTGAAGGTAAACTACTTTTTTGACATATTTATTAATATAAAGCTCATATAATAAAATAACTACTATATACATGTACATGTAATTTCATTTGTCCATTTTGCTAAAAAAAAAAAAAAAAAAAATCGTTGCAGGAAAAAAAGAAAAACCTTATGAAAATCACCAAAACAAAAGAAAACATTTCAAGTGATTGTAAGTACATTGTACGACATAATTTGCTGTAATTTATTTCATTTCATAGGTGAAAGCTTTGAAAGAGCCCAACGTTTGAAGGAAAAGATGCAGACTAATTTGGTGTTGGTACAAGACAGACTGAAGGCCCTAGGTCTGTCAATTTTTCTTGAAATTGAATTTTTTTCCATTTTGTTTTTATTTTCAAAACATCATAATATATTGTATACTTTTCTTTATATGTTCATTTTGGGGGAAAAAATATTATTCAGATTACTGTATCTGAATCTTTTTGAGTCATTACTCATCATATTGAACTCGAGATCCTTACCTTTTGAGAGCCAGCTTTTCATAAGTAGGATGTTCTATGTGGGTGTGGGTGTGTGGGTCTATTTGTATGGGTTCATGTGTGTATCATTTAAATTCATGCCAGAATGTGATTTTTGGAAGAAAAATAAAATTATAACACCATAATTCTATCTGATGCTCTACCTATTTTTAAATTTCATGTTTTATTTCTTTCATAAAATTTCAGGCAGCTCTAATATACATTATACAGTACCGGTATGTCTACAAAAAAGCAGTAACCTCGAGACTGCCTACAACTTCTGTAATTCTAGAATGATCTCAATTAAATTTCAGTTGTGCTAGATCCTGTAAGAGGGACCATAGTGTCCAAAATTTGAACAAAATTGATGAATAATTTTATCACCTATTCTGGTATTTTCAAGAATTGTGATTTTCTGAAAAATAGCAGAAAGAACTCAAAACAATTGTACTTGAAATGTGTTATTAACTTTTTTTTCCCTTCTCATGAAATCAGAGGCACAGCTTGCCAGTTTGGATGTGCATGAAAAACCCAGTGATCTGAGTAAGGGTTTGGGTGATAAACCAACTGGGGTTTCCACAAAAGCGGTCTTTCCACTCAATCCAACAGGTAAAAATAAAAAGTCATGTAACAAAAGCCTCCAAAAATATTTTATTCAGTTTACTTATATTTATATATATATAAAGACACATTGTATTTTTTGGATAATTTAAGAAGAAAATGATCAATCTGCTTTTGCTCCTTCAATCCTCTGATACTGTTTTGTTTTTTTGTTTTTTGTTTGTTTTTTCCTACTTTTTCTCTCTTCTTTCTCTCCCTCTCTCAGTCTTCATCTCCTCTGCCTCCTCCTCCTCCTTGTCCTCCTCCTTCTTCTTCTTCTTCTTCTTCTTCTTCTTCTTCTTCTTCTTCTTCTTCTTCTTCTTCTTCTTCTTCTTCTTCTTCTACTTCCTCTTCTTCTTCTTCTTCTTCTTCCTCTTCCTCTTCTTCTTTCCTCTGCCCCCTCCTTCTCCTTCATGTTCTCCTCCTCCTCTTCCTCTTCTTCCTCCTCCTCCTCCTGCTACTGCTGTTGCTGGTTTCCCCTAGACAGAGCAACTATATTAGAAATAATTGTAACTGTTTCTACAAACTTCAAGACAAATTCCTCTTTTTTTCTTTTCTTTTTTAAGTGGGACTTGTGTACATATTAAACATATCTCGCAACTATTTTAAAAGGAAATATATTTACATGAACTACAAGAGATATAATGAGACTGATTATTATGGGACAATTCCTAATTTTCTTCTTTTCATAATCGCACCATATGTATTAAAATTTTTCTTTGAGATTATTTTTTTAACACATCTGTCTAATGAAAGAGATGAGGTAAAAACTTGATAATGGCTTTCCTCTGAAGAATCCCCACAGATGTGTGACTGATTTCGCCAACTCTTCAGAAGATATCAAACAAATATTTTCTCGGATCTCATATTTTTTCTGATACATGTTAATTTCAATGTATTTTTAATGACAGTGTGCTCCTCGTATTCCTTATCCCACCCTTTCTCTCATCTTGAACACAAGAGTTTTCAAGCTCTGTATTGGTGTCCAATAAAATGAAAATGCCTGTCTATGATCTTATTATGGTACATTTTGAACAGTGTTGTGATTATTTTGTATCTAAACTGAAGTAAAAGAAATTAAGGACAACATGTGTGGTGGCCAGCAAGAGTCGAAGTGTTTTGGGAATTTTGATTGTTTTTTACTCTACAAAACAAAAAATTGTATTTATCTAAAATGACATGAAAAAGAGAACAAAGCACTCAGATCGTGCTAATGGAAATGATATAGACCTAATGCATCAAACACATTTTCACAACACTGCTTTTCATTCACTGATCTAATTTCTCATATTGCAAGACCTTCTTTTACCTTTAGAACCTTCATGAGTTGAGCTGTTATTGAAGTCTCTTCAGAGATAATTCTGTTTATCATTTTATTAAAATTTCCTTTTTTCTACATTGGCAGTTAAACCCAAGAATACGAAAAACCAACCCAAGGTTTCGTCCAAAGGGAACAGTGCTATTGTACCAGACAATTCCCGTGGGAGTGAAAAGAAATCTTCCACATTGTTTTCTCCTGGCTCATCCCATGAAGAATCCACATCAGATGTGAGTATGCTTGTGCTACTGTAGGAGCGTGGTTAGCTCAGTGGACAGGGCACATGTCCACCAAGCCAAAAGTCAGGGGTTTTGATCCCGGGCTGTGCAGGCTTGATTTAAAATTCAAACTTTTCAGGTTTTTTCAGCCTCCTCCTCCTGTGGTAGGCAGGATGAATGAATGCCTAGTCCCATCAGAGACAGACGATAAACTAGGAGGTCCCATGTGCCTTTGTGCATGTAAAAGAACCCTCAGTGATTAAAATCGAAAAGAGAAGGCCATATCGGCCCTGGCAAAATTCAATCCCACCAATATAGATATTTTGATATAATGTACCCCTACAACCTCTTGTACATCAGTCTTATTGACTAGTTCATTACTCTGAATTCAAGTAGATGAGGAAAAGATCAGAGGGGAAGGGAGTGTGGCTTGGCACCTAAACTCCCCTAATATTACTATTAATGAAATTGCTACAAAGCAATGAAATTGCTACAAGATTGTCAACTATGATGCAAAATGGTCTCTAGGAAGATTTTAAATAAATGTTTTCTCTTCCTTTCCTTTTTATTCTAATGATTTTTCAAAACAACAGTGCTTTCTTGTCTTCTTAACCCATTGTCCTATTTGGTCTTATTTACACACTCAAACACACACACACACACACACACACACACACACACACTCAAATGAGCATGCACAAACACACACACACGTACACACACTCCTAGAGTTTTGTTGCAATGTTTTGGTGTCCATCTTAAATGAAAACATCTCAAAATGTCTTATTTATACTTAAATATAGTCCTATTAGATGTGTTTGGAAAGGTTCACTATTCACAAGTTTTATGATCGTTTTGTATTTATGGTGAAGCAAAAAAAAAAAAGTTAAAGGATTGTATTTGTTAATATGTTCACATCAATTATGTTACTATCTCTATCTCAAGGACAAAACTGAGCCAAATCAGAAGGATGTGAAATATGCAAAGCTGAAGAATATGGACAAAAAACATGTGGATATTATCCTTAGTGAGATTGTTGATGAGGGTCCTCCCGTGACATTTGATGATATAGGTATGGAACAAATATTATTGATCTTAAAATCTTAAAATTTCTCTAAATGTGATTTTATGGCCACTAAAAGTACATACCGAAGTCTAAAATAGACAAACTTTTTGAAGAAAACCGCATTTTCCTCGAAACTTTATTTTTGATCACATTTTTCGCTAAAAGCCAAAAGGTTATCGTTGGATTTTGTCAAAATTTGGCATGGAGTCTTCCAATAATAGTGTCTAACTTTTGTATGAGGCTTTTTTTGATTTTCAGAAAGGAAGCAAAGTTATTATTGATTGAGTGACGAAAATTGACCTTTTTATCTTTTTCATGATTTGATTTTTTTCAATATTTTTTTTTCTTAAAAAGTATAATAGTTGTCCAAAAAACACTCAAACACATTCAATAGGATGTAACATGCTATATTTATGTGAAGTATGGCTGCATTTGGTTGGTAATAGTTTGACTTTAAGCGTCTTGAAAAATGTGTTGAAAATCCAATATGGCGGCTGTTACCATAGCAATCCTAAAGCTGCTCGAAGAAAAAGTTGTCTCGACTGTTTCACAACATGATACTTGTTACGTGTATGAACTATCAGCATTGTATGTTCGAAAGTGTGGATTTTGGGTCCTAGGTGTAGCACCCATCCTTAAGACTTAAGGCAAAGGAGAAAAATAGTGGAACTATAGCTAGTGAAGAGGTCTGTATGCACGTTGATTCATCATGTCCAAGGTAACCTTTTTAATATATTGTATCTGAGTTGTACAACAACAAAAAAGGGGTGCAATTCAGGAGAAATAGTCGAGAATTTTGTTTCTATAGTATATGAGCAGGTTTTATTTGAGTCCACTTTACTTTTTTAATTTTGAAGTGTGTACCTGGTACAGTTTTTTAAACCAGATTTTTTAAACTTGAAGATGTACCAGATTCATGTATGTTCATCTTTTATTCGGCACTTATTACACAGGTACATGTATACCTCTTTTCATTCCCATTCTTATAGCTGGTCAAGAGACTTCAAAGCAGGCTTTACAAGAAATTGTAATCCTTCCAGCTCTTCGGCCTGAGGTATGCAAACAGCAATTTGATTCAATTTTTTTTACTGACTTCCAGCCTTTCGCTGTGAAGTTTTTGGACTTCGCACCTTCAGCTGTTCTTCAAGTCTGTGTTCTGAGTGCTGACCATTTCATTCTGTCATTTGTGATGCTTTTCAGTTTTTCCGTCCATGATTGATTTTAGTAGCAATATGTATATCACTGTGTGATATAAGCATTATAATACTAAGAAATACATTATAATATGATAAACAGAATTATTTCTGAAGCGATTGACGCACTGAAAAAAAAAAGCACCAAATGGAGTGCACTTAACCCTAGAAGCGTTCACAGTTTAAGTGGAAATAACCTGTGAAAATCCTAACATGCCGGACCCTGTTGATTTGACACGCGAGCTGAGGCAGATGGGCCAAGTGAAATTTTGCGTGGAGAACTAGATAGGGTTTCTAAAAAAACAAAATGGTGAGAATATGCTTGCTGAACCATATTTTGTAGTCATATCTTTCAACCTCATAATGAAACAAACAGCAATTGAAATAAAAGTATCCATGTAGAGAAATCTAGCTTTAAAAAACCCCGATGTAAACATTTGCTAGCATAGAATTAATAGTAGATTCACATGTTTTGGGGAAACCCCTGCCTTTGTTTATCAATAACAAAGCTATCCTGTGGGCTAGAATCGTAAAATATCTTGCACAGTGATTGGTTACCTTTTAAATTATAATTATTACTACTCCCGGGCCATTTAACATTTATTGGATATCAAAATTTTCCATTACATAAGGTCAGGGTCTGAAGCGAAACATAAACTACCTGCGATTCATGATGGCCGAGGAAGCCTGCATTCATAAACTACCTTTGCGTCGCTCAGAGTCCTTTCCCGCTTGGCATAGATCTATGCATTTCTAGCTACTAGTGTTAAATGGTAGGCTTTCAATATTCATGACCACCTGACAATTCTTGCTTCAGTGTGTGGTGTGAACCGTGTAAAGACCTAACCATTTACTAACCAAAAATTTCTAGATCTAATTTAACATTCTCATTATAATGATTGTTGTTATTTTCAATAAAACCATTTAAATATCCCATTTCAGCTTTTTACAGGACTGAGAGCACCAGCCCGTGGTCTCCTCTTGTTTGGTCCTCCTGGAAATGGGAAGACAATGTTGGTAGGTGGCAAGATGACTTTGTGTTTGATTTATCTGAAAAAAAACAACAACAGCAAAAGACTCATCCTGCTGCTAGATAATTGATACATATTTTACTATTGAACAAAAAATATCTAGAAGAGACAGAAAGGCAATACCTAGAATCACATCGAACTGAATTAATTTTTGTCTTACTATACAGTCGACTCCACTTGTAGCGAAGACGGTTGTAATGATTTTCGGATGTAGCGATCCTTTGCCCTGGAACAGGCACTGCTGTAACACAAACTCTTCAAACGGTTGTAGTGAACTTCTGATGTAGCGATCTTTTTTCTGTTCCCCCAAGGACATCGCTACAAGCGTAGTCGACTGTATATATATACATTTCCATGCCAGTAACTGAAATTCGCTCAAATTCTTAATATATCTTCATATGAAAGGGTCTCATATAGAAGTCTGTGATCTGTGGAATTGAGTCATAGAAAGTCACAGTCGGATATATTTTAAAAGATAAAATATCATGTAAATATTTTTCGAAAGTATGTAATTCTGTTGATGAGAAACTGTTCCTTTTTTTAAATTTTTTTTTTAAACCATCACCTTTTGATTTTTGTTAGTTTATTAAATTTATTTTCAGGCAAAAGCAGTGGCCAATGAATCCAAGTCTGTCTTTTTTAATATCAGTGCATCTAGTCTCACATCCAAATGGGTAACTTTTCATTTTTGTCTTTAAAAAAATCATGTTGAAAGAATTGTACCTAAGTAGATTTCCTTTTAAATGGCTGAATCTATCAGACATCATTTCTGTCATAATGAATTATGCAGGACAAAGCGTATTTGTATATGATTACATGAATTTGTTTTGTGTATGTTTATGTGCGTGTTGAAATACCAACTAAATAGAGTGTCTTTATTTCAAGAGTAGGCTACCATAAATAAATCATAAGAATAGGACTATAAGCCATGATGTACTGCGTCCATCGACTTATAGTCCAGAGCTGTTTATGTTACGAATTTTTTAAAATCTGGTGTCTCGGTTTGAAGTGAAAAAAAAAGTTACTTTTTAAACAAAAAAGATCATATTAAAAGGAAAAAAGCATTTCAAAATTGTCTGCGTGTAGATTTTTGTCAACAAGCATGTAAACTTGCAACACCAACATAGGGCTGTGAAATGAAGTCTAGATCTAGCCATCTCCACAGGTTAATCCACATAATACAAGCATACTAGTGGTTTTTGTGTGGCAAACAGACTGTAGCATAACACATTTCTAGATTTAAATAAAGAAAGTCAATTTATTAGTTTTATTATCTCTAAATTTGTCTTTCAATGGAGATAACAGTGGGGATCAAGAGGGCGCGGAAAGATGAGCCAGCTTGATCAAACAATCAGCTGGCTACACCAGGCTCTCTCACATACTGTGGGTTATAGAAACAAGTATGAGGCAAGGGACGAAAATTTTGTTTTAGACCGTCCAATTAGGGGGGTGATTTTGATAATTTAAAAAAACATTTCACTGATAAAACGTCCAGGAAGGCGAAACGTCCATGCAGCCGGAGTCCAATCAGGCGGCAACCACTGTATTTCCATCGACATAAAATACAGTGTTCTCCTAATTGATATTTATACTGATATGTTCTGCGGGTAGTTCATTGTGTTCACATTTGCTATAATTAACATGTGATGTTTCATGTATTTTAAGATGTGCTCTTGTAGACATATTGTGTCAAGATATTTTTTCTTATCTGTATCACATTTGATAACTCACCCCCTATTTTATTCATGACTCACACAGGTTGGGGAAGGGGAAAAACTAGTTCGGACACTTTTTGCTGCAGCAAGGGAATTACAGCCTTCTGTAATATTCATGGGTAAGTACAGCTTTTGTTTTGCTGTAATTTGAAATTTGTCTCAAATTGTCTCTCATGTTTTTTACTGTGATGCATGTCTTTATTATCCATTATTTATGATACCTTCAACTTCAATAATTCACAACATGTATTTTAATTTTTGAACCCATGAATCTTGTAGAAATAATATATTCTTCCTAAAAATTCTTTCTGTCTAGTTTTTCAGGGTGTTTTTATTTTAGGGTTTCATTCTTATACTAAGATTCTATAGCTTCATGTTTATAAATATATCATTTCATTCAATTAGAATTAGGATTTAGAAGAATTGCTTACCAGAAATCTGAACTCATACCTACATACTTACCCCAGAGGAGTTGAGTTTTTTCACAGGAAAAAGTCTAATGGGAGCCTTTTCATCTGTATAGTACATAGAGCATAAATTCATTACAGTCTAGTCTCACTAGAGACTGCACATGGAGGACATGAACACTTACACAATCTGTTTGAAAGCTGTCTGTTGAAAAGCGGTGGAGTTAAAAACAGTATGAACAACAAATGACCAATGCATAAGAAACAATTGACCATTCGCTCAGAATTGGAACCATCTTTCCCCCAGGGTGTGTCCGTAAAGGAGGGCCATGAAGAGATCAATTCATTCAAAACTTTGTGTAATCACCTTTCACAATTGTATTGAGACATTTGCAGGTGGATTGCATTGAAAATCTTGTCACTTGAAAAGTGTGAAAAGAGTTCCTTGGTTTCGAGATGACCAGTTGGTATTAGCTAGCTTGATCTGACTCGCTTTAGGCTAGATGTGAACAAAGCTTCATTGGTCGGGAGATGTCCAGAGTAGAGGTGATGTATGAGATTCATGAGAGCGCAATGGCCGTCAGTGGGACGGGGCATTTCACTTTCACGCTGTCATATGAATAGGTCTGCAATGCCCCGCTGGCTGAATAGATGTGAAAAACGGAGCATAAACCACCAGACAACAAAGAAAATGAAAACCAGACTTATCAATCAAGGTAAATCTGGTCAATTTCCTTTGATGGGGAGAAAATGTCGGGATTAAAAAAAATAGGGAATCCCGGATTAGCAAGACTAGACTGTATATAATAAGTATCAGCTGTGAAAGAATCCTACCAACTTTGTCTCTTTTTATAAGAGATTGAATCTAAAATCCTGAATAAACAGGTTTTCTCCTAAGCCCATCAAAATTCAAAATTTGTCTCCAAAATATTTATGGCACATGATAAATGAACATATATTTTTTTACTTTGTATTTCAAGATGAAATCGACTCACTTCTTTGTGAAAGAAAAGAAAGTGATGGAGAAGCAGCCAGACGCCTTAAGACAGAGTTTCTGGTGCAGTTTGATGGGGTAAGATTTGATTTTCTAATGTTGTCCTGAAAGTTAAAACTGAATATAACTCTGGCATGATCAGTTCGTCAAGTAATTTTAACCATGGTTGGTCATTATGAAGTGTTGCAAATCATCAGGATGATCATTATTTAAACATTTAAACACAACTAAGTTATAAAGCTTGATTGTCCCAATGTAAAGTATAATGGCTATCAGAAACATGATATGCAAGATTGTGTTTCCATCAAATATCATTCAGGGCTTGTGGGTTTTTCCTTTTTCTGATTAATTGAAAACCATCATTTTCCCCCCATCTTTTTGTCAAAAAAGCATGTCTCTGTAATAAGGGAGATGTGAAAGAGCCTGTACATATACCAGCAGATAGAAACAGTCTTTAAAATTATAACCTCCGGAAGGATGGGAGTGAAGGTGACTGCTTGGCTGAGCTGATATTTTGACGACTTCCTCCTTTTCTCATCTCAGGTGTCCTCCTCAGCAGATGACAGAGTGCTTGTCATGGGTGCCACTAATAGACCTCAAGAATTGGATGATGCAGTTCTAAGGTATACGATTGGAAATTTAAAGAGAAAAGTAAAAATATTTAGGTTTAAACATTTTGGCACGAAAGCCAGGAAGTAAAAAAAAATAATGGAATAAAGGTGAGCCAGACAATATACACGTACATGTATATCCAATTTATTGAATTATTTTAGATACTTGTTCGTATTTTATTACCTACATTCATTCTTGTTTGCATCTTAATGGTGTTTATACTCTGTTCAGACGACTCTCGAAACGGATCTATGTAAGGATGCCTGACTCAAATATGAGAATGACTTTTCTATCACATCTGTTGTCAAAGCATGGATTCCCCTTGTCGGAGAAAGAGCTTAATATCTTATCTGAGTGAGTACACACATATTGAATTAACTTATAAAGTACCTTGTTGTATATACCATTTCAGTTTGTACCAGTGTTATGGCCCATTGCCTTTTGAGGGTGAAAAGCATGACAAATAAAGAGGCTTGGCCTAAACTGTTTGCTATAACCTATTCTTTAATATTTTTGGTCAAGTATGCCTCTCTTTTCCATGTTTTTCTGTATTGAGCAAGTTTCTTTAGGTTTGTGAGATCTTCTGTTGATTTTAGCTCAGGTGGTAATGAGATTTCTTCCATGTGAGTGACATTTTCTGTTGTTTCATTAACATGTTTCCTGTGATGCCTGAGGTCTTGGTTTACTAATGTCAGCAGTGATATTGGTGTTATTCCTTAGAATTCATGCATGACAGAGCTAGATATAATAAAACAGAGTGAATGGCTTTTTATGGTTTCAAGACTATTGCAAATGTAAACTAGTGAACGGTAACTGATTTCTTTCTCCAACTTCAAAATTATCTTTTTTTGTAAAAAAAAATAATATTTTAAACGATACAGCCCACCCATCTAGAAAATACTTTGAATTTTTACCCCACAGGAAAAGACTAAGGGCATTTAAAGGCAATACACATTATGCAAATAGTTTTTCCCCCAAGCTGTGAAACATAATAAACAAGAACGAAAAGGATGAATTCATTGCACCATGTTAATTTTTTTTTTTTTTTGTGCTCAGATTCGAAAGCAATTTTACAAGAGATATTGGCCATATAGATCGTATTCACGCATTTGTTATTCGAGCGTTTTGTCTTATATGCTTATATTACTAAGACAAACAATAACGATTATAATAATAATAATAATAATAATAACAAGGATAATAATAATAATAATAATAATAATAATAATAATAATAATAATAAT
>JBCHJU010428462.1:0-13716 GCA_039654505.1 Plocamopherus imperialis
CCCTACTTGGATGTATAATGTTTACTGAAAAATCGTTTTTGGAATTTTCAACTGACTGAGTAGATCTACAGTGATGCTCAAAAATTCCGGGCGGTTCCGGGCGGGGAGCCCACAATGAACACTAAATTTTTTTAATAAAGGATTATATTATCATCATCATCGTTATTGTTATTACTATTATTATTATTATTTTTATTATTATTATTATTATTATTATTATTATTATTATTATATTATTATTATTATTATCATAATCATCATCATCATCATTATTATTATTATTATATTTAAACAATCAGCAAACAAAAACAAAAAATACGCACGCAAAGCTTGGCTCAATAGGTCTAGCGGGCGCAGACTCTCTAGATCTAGCTGAGCGAGCTACGCTTTTGCCCTCTAATTTTGCAGTCGGAGTTCCCCATGTTTTGCTTATCTTCCTCATCGTTTAGAGTTCGGTCTAGTGATATACAGTAGTGATAAAAAATACGGTTACATTTTTGTTGTGCTCACCTTGTCTACCAATGTGCATCAAAACAAATAATGATTATATCAAGTGAAATGTAATTCAATTCTGCGAACAATGCTGTAAAATACTTTCTTGTACATATCATTGTAAGCGAGATATGAATATTTGAATGCAAACACCTAGAGTAAAGTTACGTCAAACGAACACCTCGATCGTCGATTTCGTTCTGAACACTTTCGCTGACGTACATTTCAAATTCCTTTTAATTGTGGTTATTGCGTAAAATGAAGTACTTTGAGTACATATAATTTTACGTGGTGTTTCTATTTCCTATCTGTGCAAGAAAATCAACGTTCAAGCGTCATCTTGAATGTATTATTCCAAATTTAAGAGCCCATCATTTTTTGCAAATTTCAGACTACTGCACTACACCCGCTTGTTTCTCGTCCACGGACGAACTAGCTTGCTCTCAGGATGAAGCTGTTATTGACTTCCATATTGTTGTATTTTTAGGGGAGTTGGATTTATTTATCATATTATAAGTACACGAAAGAGTATGCGATGGCTCTGATAGTCTTACTATGGTTAGTTTGTGTGAGGTTGGGTGTTCGGAGTGATGAAGAAGATAACTCGTGTTTCTCATCGATCCGAACACCTTCGACTCGGACATAGATCTATAATACATGTATATTTTTTAGACTTTATCTTAATACTTGTATTCTTAACTCATTCATTTTATTATAGATCTAGATGTATATATACAGATCTATTGTTTTAATTCATACTAGATCTATATCTAGATCTAGCTTTAATTAGGCCTAGAATCCATTTACATGGAAACAATATAGCTGCACAGAAAGTATCTAGTCCTAGGCAGAAGTCTTATGGTCTGAGGGATTTGGAAATATGATTGTGCCCGATCATCTGATATTAAAAATAGTCCTATGCTGAAGCATACGGTCTGAGTGTTTTGGAAATGGGTGTCCGATCATCTAATATTATAATATAGTAGTTTTAAAGTGGGTTTTCGGGACTACTGTGGTGGGTGTTCGGTCTTGTGACGAAGTGTTCGGACCGATGAGAATTTGTGAAAAGTGTTCGGTTACGGGAGAAAGTTGAAATGATTTTCGTACTGGGAACCTGGTCATATGAATGGGTTTTTAATAAATAACTGTAACAACGACCTCACCAAATTAAAGAGCAACCAGTGAGCTTCACTTTCGTATGTGTGGATCTGCAATCAAATGGTGCACGGTCTTTCAGTGACCTGTTCACTGAAGGCTACACTCAAAGACCGGATTTCGGGCGAGGTATTCGGTTGACATTACTTTACTGTAGTGATCCCACTTTGGAAAAAGGAAAATAATTATTGTTCACGTTATGTTCTGTACACCAAAGCAATTTTTCCAAAAAGTTGCACATTTCTTCACGTTCATGAATATGGAACTGGTTCCTATCTGGTCTAATAGCTTTCTGGCAGATTTAAATTTTGTTTAAACATTTTTTTTTCTCTCTGAAACTTGAAGACTGCGATTCCTCTCCAATACAGGCGTCATTCAAAAATGCCAAAATTGAGTTGTGATGAAAGGGCAAAGTTGATTGAACATGTGGAAGCTGCGTTTAGTGTTGAAAGAGTGGTCGGCATTATCAATCTCGTGTCACGAATGTCGGTCTATCGGCTAAAGCGCATGCATGATTATACCAGGTCCGTTAAAGATCTCCAGAGACCAAGAAGGACACGCGTTACCAATGCGGATGACGAAATCGCCCATGCTGATGAGGGGGGTCCGTTTAAAACAGCCGTTGTAACTGCAAAGGAGCAAAGGCAGTGTAGTAGGCACACGCCACTCCTTGAATCAACTCTGGGAACAGCCTTGACATCGCTTCTCAGTTGTTTTTGCAGGACAGCAATGTAGAAACTCTTATTTGGGCTTCACTTTCACCTTACGCGAGCCACGTGGAGCAGCTGATGTGGTCTCTGGTGAAGAGGGCGCCAAAAACAGCGTCCGGTTTTCAGAGAAAACGATCATCTGTTTCTTTACAGTCAGTTGAATATGTTTTTTGAGATTCCGGGAGAAATTGTCATCAGCTTCATAACGTCGATAAGACGACGAGTCAGGCATTTCATGGATGCTAAAGGCGGACACACAAAATACTAAGCCAGAGAAGGTCATTATACCAAGTGATGATTTTTTTGGTTTTTCATTGCACCGTTATTGTGTAGAGATGGAATCTCGAATTTCGATAAAACCATTATTTTCAGATTCGTCTGCCATTTCTTTTTCAATTGATATATAACACTTATTGTTTTGAGGAGCATGCTTGACGTGTATAAGAAAAAAAAATGTTACGTTATTTTTTATCACTACTGTATAGAGCAAGTCACTGGTCTGTACTTGCTAGGTCACCCACCTAAAGAATGTATTTAATTGGTGCGTCTTGGAGCCTTTATGGTGCTGAGTACCGCTAAAATGTATGTACTTTTTCTTTTTCCTAATGAAAACGAGTGTGTTGCCGATTTTCACTAAACTGAAAGTTTTTTTTCCTCAAACGCACAAAATACTCTACCTCTGCAACGGTTAAGATATTGATTTTCTTATGACATGAAAGTATTATCTTATGTTTTAAAGACTTCAACAGTTCTAGGCATTCACATTGTGGGGTTTATTTTTGGAGCTCTGTGTAATTTATATTAATAAAAGGCTCATTATTTGACATAAATTAATAAAGTTCCAAAATACATTTCAATAATTAGGAGTCTCCAACTTTGTGACCTAGATAAAACATGCGTGTTGCGACAACATGTCGTTTTTTAAAAATCCAAAAAACAGACAAAGGATCAATTCCACGAGGAATTCGTCTGAGATTTGTAAATGCTTTATTTCACAGGCGTGTACCTTTGTGCGGAGGTCAATTTCGCTAAATAGTGTTTAAAATCCACAACCTCAAACTTACAAGGTGAACATTACTAAACGTATTCGATGAATTGTTTGCAACAGTATAAAGATCTGTGAAAAGATATAGATTGGTTGTCTGCACAGAAAAAGGTAAATTCCATTGTTGATTCTTTCCAGGTGATTCTTTTAACTTTCTCGTTCATTTTCTTCGTTTTTAGCATGGAACATTCTTTCGAACAAAGCAATGAAAGTTTTCTTGTATTTTGCATTGTATCGAAAGTAAATAAATGTGTTTATGGATGAACTGACATTGATAAGGATGTTCTGAGAATTATCGATTAGACGACGAAGAAGGAGGTATCTCGGCTTGTCGAAGACATTTGTAAGCACGGTATTATAGGCAATGTTCAAGATAGTCGATGGAGCATATGAAACCACAAACATTACCAGAACAAGCACCACTGCAGTGATTGCTCGACGTTCTTTGTTGCCGAAGGCAGAGGATGTCTTTTTATTTGTATCGATTTCGGTGGTCGCAGATCTGAATCTGGCTGAAGTTTTCAGTTGTATCACCATAATGAAAAGGCAGATGTTTGAAATAATTTGAGAGGAAAATGGCAGAAAGGTTTTATTGAAAACCCGCCAAAAAATCAATGAGGTAGTATCTATAGGGAGTTCTCTCATTGAAATTATCGTATCGTTTGACAGCGACGATAGACTGATAGTTGTAAATGATAGCGTGGAGATAACAGGAATATAAAGTGCGACAACCATCCCACTCAGACAAAGTATCATCACAATGGTGTTACGAGAGCTGAACATGTTCTTGAAAAGATGAGGGATTGCCACGCAACAACATTTCTGTACGGCGAGGAAAACAGTCAACACAACGGATATGTCTTGAAAAATGAAAGAGTAATATACGACGTAGTGAGACAGTCCAAGATATCCAAGTCTTATCTTGCTCTTCACGTCGAACATGTTAAGCAGACCAATAATTCTAACTGTACAGAAAACTGTGACATATCCCAAGTCTGATACGGACAGCGCTACAAAGGCATTAGTAATGCCATCTTTCTGTCCTGACAATCTGAAGACAAGAATGTTTAGAATGTTGGTTCCTACACCAAACATTAACACAGGAATCTGGAAGCCGTAGACAAATGTGATAAAAAGTCTTCTCCATAGACCATATCCCAGCAAAGGAGCTTCGTAAAAGGGCATGTCGTCGTTAGCAAAACTCAGATTTCCAACTCCATTGGGAAACACCCATTCATTATGAGTTGGAACGTTGGTTGAAGATTGTATATTGAGCTTCATCGCTGAGAAAATGGCTTGTGTCTTGAACTCTTGAAAAAGGAAATGAAGATATCGAAAACATCATTAAGGAACGTCAGATATATCTTTAATGTTTATAGATTGCTGCCTCTTGTGTGGGAACAGTTTTTCATTTATTTAAGTACGACCGTATAATTCAGTTTTTCGTTAGTAAGTCTCGTTTCTTTCATACACGATTTTCATGAATTTCGAGACAAAGGGAAATGATTTTGTTTATTATGGTATATTAAAATCGATAACAGCTGAGAATGCAATATTTACATCTTTTCAAGTATCAAACCTTTGTACATTGTATTTTCACTCCCCCTTTTACGAGGACGACTTTTAAAGTGAATGTTCTGATGATTGACATATACATATGAAATGCAGTCTCTACATAATATGGGTAGGGGAGTTGACAAATATGTACTGCACATTGCACGAATACCATGTCTCAAGATTTATAGTTTTAAAAGACAAGATCAATGGAATTTACACAGATGGTTAGCTTTAACATAAAGTTAGTATACCATTACGTTGCCCTTCGATAATGGCATAATACAGACTCGAATTATACACTAATTAAATTCTGATGAAGAGGGTCATTAAGATTATGAATTATCCAAAGTCATAACTACAATGGGATGTCGTTGCATTTCTCCATGTCGCTTCAGGGTTTCTTTGTGTGACTGCAGATCTAGATACTAATATTACATGTCTAGTTTTATCTTGATGGCTTTCTTTTTTGTAAGGCGTTGACCTAATCTAGACTTGGATTCTAACTCGATACTAGATCTAGATCTAGATCTTAATCTATATTTACATATGGATGACATAGATCTGGATGGCCTTAATTCAGATGTGAGACCTCTATCATGTGTGTTGTATTTTCTTATCATTGATTTTTGTGGTCTTTTGTTCCATTTAGTTTTCCATTCATACAATTAAATAAAGAAAAAGAATTTGAAGACTGTATGAGAAATATGAACAGGTAATAGAGTGTCACTTCTAATATATTCTCATAAAGGAATAAGGTCTAAAGGCCTACAATGACATCTTAATATCATTAACAGTAAGTTCTATTGCCTTGCTCATTGCGTAATGATGACTAAAAATTTCTCCCGGTTGGGGATCCTGTCTTATAACAATTCGTGCTTTAATTGAAAGCGCCCTTATATACTGCTTGGAGCTGAATTTACGTTTTTAAAACTAATTCATGTTTTTGTTTCGTTAAATTATTACCCTTCATATTTAAATATTGTTTTTATGACAAGACAACATTGTCATGTTTCTCGGTTCATAAGTATAGTATTGGCATTATTATCTTCCGGAGTATTTAAGGGTCAGTTGTCATTTTCAGCCTCTACAATCTAATTTGATATGATATGATATGATATAATATGATAAAGGATATCAAAAAAGGAAGAACTGGTCATCTAATTCAATAAAGAGAGATGTTTTAGTAAGTTCTTCAAAAAAATCAATAGAGGGCGAATTCTAATAGCATTTCAAGCAACTGCTGCAGAATGAGACAATTATGATTTATGGGGTGAATGTACTCTTTTTAACTCTCAACTTTGTTTTGCAAATAGAGCTCCTATGATTGCTGGCTGGCCTGCAGTTTTTAAAACTATGAGTCATGCAGGAGGTGGACGGACCCTTGTGACACAAAAACCACAAAGTTTATTTCCATGACTTTTAATATAGGGTTTTGTTGGAACCCTTACTGTCTGTTGACGCAGGGCCACCCAAGCTGGACAGGTCAAAGGGTAGAGGCCAGACTAATTTGGACACATTAACATTAGGATAGATAGGACTCTTAAGCCTAGTAAGGCAACCTGTCTAGGAGTGAATCTCTGAATCTCAATCCCGGTCCTCCAAGATGGGGGTTGTGCATAGGGTTAACGCCACTATCCCAGAAAACAAAAACTAGTTACGTAAACAGCAACCACATCTGCAAGGCGGAATGGGCTTTCCGGGTTATCGCAAGAAACTCGTATGAATGGCTGTGGTGAAAGCGATCAGGAAACCATTCACAGGAAGACGTAAGTTCTGAACGCCAAAACAAATACAAAGTTTGGGTTTTGGAATGCAGGGACCATGTATGCAGCAGGAAAACTTGCACAAATCACTGCAGATATGAGAAGATGCAAGCTTCATGCTCTTGGTATCAGTTAAAGCAGGTGGACACAATCTGGCAAGCTCCAAACTAATACTGGAGAAACTGTATAATACTCAAGAAGAAATGACGACCAACATCGAGACGGAGTTGCTATAATCTTAAAGAAAGGAGTAGAAGAAAGTCTACTAGAATGGAAAGCTGTCAACATTAGATTGCTTAGAACAAGATTGAGGGAAGACATGGCAACACCACAATCATCCCGCGTTACAGCCCAACTAACGACAGCGACAATGAAATCAAGGATGAATCTTATGAACGTCTACAGGCTGAATAGGAACAGTGCCAAATCATGATATGAAAATTGTGACAGCAGACATGAATAACAAAGTCGGGAATGATAATAACAACCTTGAGAGAGTTATGGGGAATGAAAGATGCGGCAGCATGAATGAAAATGGAGAACGATTGGCGGAATTTTGTGCTGCTTAATATGATCTTGTTATTGGAGGAACTCTTTTCCCACACAGAGACATCCATAAACTGACATGGGTCTTCCCAAACGGAAGAGATCAAAACCAGATTGGCAACTTGTTAATAAACGGTACCTGGTAAAGATCTCGTCATGACGTAGGAGTCAAGAGGGGAGCAGTTGTTGGTCGTGATCACAATCTTGCTTCAGCCAAAATTAGATTGAAACTGAGAAGAACAGGCGCAAAGAAAACAGGGAGACCCTATTTGACATGGACAAGGCACAAGACTAAAGAGTAAGGAATAGTTTCATAATAGAACTCAAGAACAGCTTCCAAGTACTTTTCGACATGGAGAACGACAGATTCGAAGAGACGGACGGAATCAACACGCAATGGGAAAGCATCAAGACTAACTACACAAAATCAGCCAAACAATGTCTTGGAACCAAAGAAAAGAAGAAAAGTAAGACTGGAACACAGATGAAACTTTGAAGATGATTGAAAAAAGGAAAAGTATTAAAAGCTGATGATTAATACTAAATCAGAAAGAATAAAGGAGAGACATAAAATGCAATATAAGAAAATCAAGACTGAAACAAAGAACAAGAGTAGACAAAAGAGCTGAAAGAGGCTGAAGAAGCAGCTCCAAAACAGGAACAGGGAAAACTATACAAGATCATGAAGCTAGTTCGTAGTAAATACAGAGGATCTACAAATGTACCAATAGCAGACAAACACTGAAATCTTCTTTTAACCGAAAAAGCGCAAGATGCACTTTGGGCAGAGCACTTCAGCAAAGTATTAAATAGACTGCCACCAACAACCGAGGTAGATATACCAGAACCTGATTCAGATCTAGACATAAATGTTGAACCACCAACCAAGCATGAGATAATAGCTGCTATAAATACCCTAAAGAATAGAAAAGCTCCTGGTCAAAATATCCTAAATGCAGAACTGTTCAAAACAAACCCTGATCTTGCAATAAGTATACTTCACTTTTTCATGATATATGGAAAAGAAAGAGGGTCCTTCATGACTGTGCAGAATGAATAATAGTGAAAATACCAAAAGAAGGCTCACTCACAGAATGCAATAACTGGTGGGGAATCACTCTCTTATCAATTCCAAGCAAGATATTAGCATAAGTAATCTTGAAACGATTGTCAGATGCTGTTGACAAACATCTTAGAAACGGACAAGCAGGATTTAGGAAAGGAAGAGGATGTCCTGACCAGATAATCGCCATAAGAAACATCATTGAACAATGTACCGAATGGCAAAGGCAGCTCTACATAAAATGTATTGACTTTGAAAAAGTTTTACGTGCAGAGTGGGAAACAGTAAACACAGCTTTGAAGTTAAGACAGGTGTGAGACAAGGCTGTGTTATGTCAACTCTACTTTTAAGCCTTGTCATTGACTGGGTGATGCGACAGACCACTACGACAAAAACAGAGGCATAAGATGGACTCTCTCGTCAACATTAGAGGATTTAGAATTTGCTGATGATTTGGTCCTGCCATCCCATACTCACCTGCATATACAAGATAAAAATTCTCGCTTCACCTCTTTTGCACAGCAGATAGGCTTAAAAATTAGGCAGAAGAAATCTGAAGTAATGACCTTGACTGTAAAAAAAGCAATACTAATACAGACTAACATGAAGGACCTCCCAACAACCGAACAGTTTACTTATTTAGGAATCATTGTCATGAATGACGGAGGAGCAAACAAAAATATCCAGAACAGAATTAGCAAGGCTAAAAACACATTCAAAATGCTTAATGCTATATGGAAATGACAGGTACAGGGTGTTCTAAAAAAACGACACATGTTTTCTTAATAAGTCATTCAAAGTTCATTCTGGAAGGTTGAAATTTGGCGCAGAGGAGGTTCATTCAAAAGGAATTTGGTTGAAACATTCGAGAACAAAATTGAATGAATTGTTTCAGTGCGCATTGCTTAAGAAAAAGATGGCCCATTTTCGATACAATTTATTATCACACTGTAAGGGACACGACATTATACAGTTACTAAATGCCGCAAGAACCAAACTCAATTTCCTTTTGCCGAAGTTTGCAGATGCTTCTCTAGATCTAGTTGAGAAGCGTATATCTTATAAAATTGCAACACTGTGTAATAAGTGCCTGAATGACCTTGCTCCATCTTATTTGTCCGATCTCTTGACTCCCTACACCCCATCCCGTCAGCTAAGGTCTTCATCTGACACTAGCAGGTTAACAGTGCCCAGAGCAAACTATAACGCTTTTGGGGAAAGGCCATTTGCCTGTTTTGCTCCCAAACTCTGGACTCGTTGCCTAGGAACATACGAGAGGCCAAAACGGTGACTGCATTTAAGAGAACTTTAAAAACACATATTTTCTTATTATAGCTTATTTGTATGCCTTTACATATATTCCCCATCTGTAAAAATTGTTTATTGTTGGGACTCATTTAATTTGCTGCATAGCTCCCTTAGTTATCTTCAAATTGAATGTGTTAAATGTATATTGGAATTGTTTGTATCCGCGTTTAGAGCCTGTACTTGTATGGGGTTAGACACATTATAAAAGCCATTATTATTGTTATTATTATTGTTATTGTTATTATTATTATTATTATTATTATTATTATTATTATTATTATCTAGGTCTAATTGTTTTTAAGAATTCCACTTTGAATATGGAAATCAAGTGTCAGTTTATTAAAGACCAGAGAGCATATTGTGTTGAGCAGTCTTTCAATAAAATCATTGTCTCAGACATGTCATAAGTCTCGCACAAGACATTGAACATTCCAAGCGCTATCTAGAGTTACTCTTCTCAAGTTTGAACTCTAGAAAATCAGAACTAAAACCACCTCAGACCATGAAGATTTAGGGCTGACCACTTAAGTTCCTAACAGACACGAAATTGTTTGCCTGAAATCCTTCATGAAGGGTCCCTTTCTCTGTGAGGATGCGGAAGGCCAAACAGCAACCATCAATACAAAGTGGTACGTTGAGCTGTTAAATAAGTTTTGGTCGGCTCTTGGAAGAAAACGTCTATCATGACAAGATCAATGGTTTATGCAGGATGACCCCAAACCTCGTTCACGTGTCTATATTATGGTCATTGGAATGGTCCACTGAACAATTACGAGATCGTTTGATCAGCCGTAGGGTTCGGCCCGTTTGAGCCCCGTATTCCCCAAAATTTAGTCCCTCCGACTATTTTCTGTGAGGAAATCTTGAAATCAGAGTATTTCGATATCAGTTTGATGATGGTGAGGTCATGATTTGAATAAGAGATCCGATCTAGATGGAAAACGTTTCAACTGAGACTGTAGAGAAGCTATTCACCATTTCAAATGATTCCGCAAATGTCTTGAACTCAACGCAAATGTCTTGAACTCAACGTCAAAGGTTGACACGGGTAGCTTTTGCTGTAGGCCTTCCATACACATTCTCTACTCAATAAACGAAGAAAGCAATTCTATTTATGTCTGAAAGCTCGAATAAATGAACTATTACATGATTATATTATCACAGCAAACTGTCTATGTGTTCATTGCAGTTTTGTGCATTTGGTGCATTTTTCATCTTTTTTCATTTTTAAGTCGTTGGCGTATATTCGCTTTAACATTGTTATTTTATAATATATTTCTTTTAATCTTTCGTCAAACAAATTCCTTTTGAATAAATTATGTGTGTTCAAAATTTGAACGCTCTACGTTGTACCTTTATGAAGTTCTTCGAAAAAAAAGTTGTCAAGTTTTTTTTGGAACACCATGTGTATAGCCGAAAGACAAAACTAAGACTTTATGAAAGCTGTGTTGTAGCCACACCCCTGGATGGGTCGGAATGTTGGAGAATGACAAACAATGATATGCACAAAATATCTGTCTTCCATCACAAATGCCTCAGAAAAATAAATAGAACCTTTTGGCCCATAAAATTATGAAATGAACTACTAAGACAGAGCAACCAACAACCGAGAAGGGATAGAAACAATCATTTTGAGATGAAGAAGGATAGGGCATGTTTCCGAAGAGACAATGATTATATTTCAAGAACTGTCTTACACTGGACACCTGAAGGAGACTTGGCAAACCAAAATTAACATTGCGCAGAACGGTAGAGGGAGAGATGAACAACTGGAAAGAGACATGGAATACCAATCTAAAAGAGGGTACAAGACGGACAGACGTGGAAAGGCTTCATTGCTGCCCTACATGCCACCAGGCATAAAGGGCTGAAAGTAAGTAAGTAAGTGACTCTATACTGCGTCCTCCGACATCAACCAGACAGTACATTAAGCGTCAGGATTTCAGACCTGAAAGATAGTAATAACAGAGCAATTCAGGACCCAAGAAACAAAGGCAGACCTTTTAAACAACTAGTTCCCCTCAATATTCCCAAACCCAATCCCAAAAACAAAGAATCAATTTTTCACCAAAAAAAAAAAAAAAGTCATCTCTGAATGATCCCAATAACTGACACGAAAAGTGGAGTACTCAAGTTACGACATAGTTCAGGGGCATGTACTCTTATTCCAATCTTCCCTTAATCAAGGCAAAGCCTGAAAAGAATGTAAAAGTACAAACATTGCACCACTTTTCAAAAAAAGGAGATAAACTTAAAACAGAGAACTGAAAACATGTATCAAAAACACGTGTAATTTGTAAATTACTAGAGCATATCATACACAGCAACATAATCGACCATCTAGAAAAATGTGATATACTTAATACATCCAACATGGATTAAGAAAAAAGAGAAGTTGTGAAACTGAATTCCTAACAAAATTAATGATTACAATTCTCGCCACTGCTTAAACAGGAAAGGACAAATAAATGCTATTCTTTTAGATTTCTCAAAGGCCTTCGACATTGTAGACGATCAAGGGATATAATTAAAACTTAAACGATACGGCATACAGGATAAAATTCTCAATTCGACAGAATCATTTCTTATTTTAGGTAGAACGTTACTGAAGAATGCATAGAGTCAAGCCCTAAACCAGTTCTTTCAGGAGTACCACAGGGCACCATGATTCATCCCATTCTACTTTTTAATCTACATAAATAGCATTTATCTTTATCTTACAAAAGGGACCAAATGAGACTATTTGAAGATGATAGCTTACTTTACTGAGAAATAAAGAATATAAATGACTGTTAAATACTCCAAAAGATCTAAACTCACGAGAACAATGGGAAAAATGACTGAAAATTGGAATTTGACCCAGATAAATGTCGCTCTAAAAAAACTATGAAAAATAACCTATAGAATCAAACTATAATCTACGCAACCAACCACTGAAAACCACAAAGAATGCAAAATACTTAGGTGTTATTATAGATACTAAACTTAAAAGGAAAGCACAACACCATGCAATATGTAAGAAAGCAAATAGTCTATAAGCATTGTTAAAATGCAACATCAATGACTGCCCACAATATGTCAAAGATAGATGCTACAAACCTTTGTGAAAGGAATGTGGAGGATGTGTATGGAATCCACATTTTCAAAACCAATACTTAGGTGTTATTATAGCTAATAAAGTACTGTTGGAAGACCAACACCATGTAATATAATATATAAGAAAGCAAATAGTCTATTAGCATTCCCTAAACATACCATGAATGACTGTCCACAACATGAGAATGATAAATGCTACAAAACCTTTGTAAAACAAATCTTAGAGTATGGTGGATGTCTATGGGATCCCCATTGTCAAAATCAAATAGATGAGTTAGAGAAAGTACAAAAAATGCAGCTAGATTTGTTATCAATAACTATAACTGTCCAACAGGCAACAAAAAGAATAAACATGGATATTACAGTGGATACTCCTCAAAGAACAAAGAGCTAGAAAAAAGCAATTATTCTTTTCAAAGTAATTAATGAACAAGAAATATGGATGGCCTTTTTGATGGCCTTTTTCCGACAGGGTTGACGATCTTGTAGCAATAATATTGCTACGTCTGGGCTAATATTATAAGGGGGTCTGGGTGCCCAGCCACACTCCCTTCCACTCTGATCTCTACCTCCTCTAGTGAATTCAGAATAATGAATAGTGAATAAGTCTATTTTAGAAGTGGATGTAGGGGTGCATGCTACCGAAATAACTATTTTTGGCAGGATCGAATTTTGCCAAGGTGACGGCTGATATGGCCTGCTCTTTTCAATTTTAATCACCGAGGGTTCTTTTACATGCACAAAGGCCTCCTAGATTATCGTCCGTCTCCGATGGGAGACTAGGCACTCATTCATCCTGCCTACCACAGGACGAGGAGGCCGAAAAAACCGAAAAATTCGGATTTTAAATCAAGCCTGCACAGCTGGGGTTCGAACCCCGGACCTTTGGCTTGGTGGACGAGTCAAGCAATATTACCACTAGAGGAATTCAATATGAAAAATAGCCACACAAGATCTGGTGCTCAAACATTTACACTGCCT
>JBCHJU010428573.1:0-13716 GCA_039654505.1 Plocamopherus imperialis
TGCCATACGTTGCCAGATATATTCTCGCGGGGTCAAGTTGTCCAGATCGTTAGTTGAAAATTGAACTGGTCTATAGATATATCTCTTGATCTTATTATTAATGTTTGTTTTTCATTGTTCGAAGGAAAAATTTGCCACCCTGTGGGATTTTAGTTAGATGCAAGGAGGTCATGTAATATAGAGCATGGTTTCAATTTTTTTTTCTTTATTAATATGTATTTTAATTGTTTTCGTTTAATTTTCTTTGAAGTTTTTAAGCTAATCGGGTCTGCAATGGCCTCTAATCAATCCCATGCCCGGTTATCTCTCAATGAAAAAATGCAGCATATTACTTTGTGTAGAGGAGAAGTAAAAAGTTTCTAACATCTTTTATACTGGGACATTTTTGTTCCTTGACCTTTTCCATAGCTTGCATTTGGGCTTGCGGCCAATACCAAGCTCGATGACAGAGTATATGCCATGCAGCAAATGAAAGTCCTGCCTGTCAGCTACTTGATACAGAGCTTATACCCTCACCTTTACCCATTACATAAACTCAGCAACGAGGTAAGATATGCCACAAAGTTTAATTCAATTTTATGGTTGACCACCCAAGTTTCAAAGAGATGATAAAAGTAATTAAATATTGAAAAAAGAATCAGCTTTACACTTTTAGGTGCACACCATTCAATAGTCTGTTTTTCTAGTCACCCCACAATCATTGCTATCCCCAAGAATCATTGACATCAAGAAATTATCCAAATACCATGTTGTCATGTCTGTGCTTTTCTTCTTTCTTTTTCCAACCCTTTCACAGAAGCCCATCAAGAAGGGCAAAGAGGAGATCCCATCAGCTCCCATACTGCAGCTGTCATCGGCGAACATAGAGCGCACTGGCCTCTTTTTGATGGACACTGGTGAAGCCATGTACCTTTTGGTTGGGAGTGCCATTGGGGATCAGATGTGCCAAGATGTTTTTGAGCAGCCCAACTTTTCATCAATACCAGATGGAATGGTGAGTGTGGACAGGGTATACATGTTACACTGCTGTCATATTCAAGCATGGAGTATTGTCTGACACCAGACCTGACCTTTCTACTATGCTGACCTGGTGTCTGAACTCACTCCCACTGATACTGCCTGCCACCGCTAGTTGCGACCTCCCATGGGTCAATAAAATTAACGTGAAAGTAACAAGTATGAAAAAGAGGCCAACTTGGAAATAACGAGTTTTTCGTCCCCCATTCTAGGACTATGGAGGGTAAAACTTTACTTAAAACTAAAACAGTACGAGAATTTTAGAGTCAGTGAAATTAGCCGCCGAGCACATTCTTCACTTAAATTGGAATAACCACCTACCTGTAGCTGGACGATTCTAAGTGTCATATTGGTGCCACACTTAGCCATGCTGTATATTATACATGAAGATTTACCAATAAGTGATCAGAATTGTACTGAGATGACTTTTACGTCATATCAGCATCACACGTGCACAAATCAAACATAAACATACAAAGTGTGTACAAACACTTACGCATACACACACAGGTCTACTCACAAAACTTTCCCTCTGAACAATATTAAGCTACTGAGTAGCATTTCATGGCTATTTTATGCTGTTTTGGAATAGCGACAACCGGGAAATAGCGAATTATTTCCGAGTTCCACTTTACTTAACTTGAAAGACTGATGAACAGGGTGATAAGAGAGGTAGACTTGCAATTAATTGGAGATTGATGGTGATGTAGTTCAACCATAGCTTTGATGACAAGTGATAATGCATAATACAATTACTACATTTTTAGTCATAAAAATAAAAACAGTTACCATCAATTTCTCTCACTTGTTAAAGAATTGTGCAGGTACTGTTTTCAGTTAGTGAGACGTATTAACCTGGGAGTGAGTGAGTCAAGTGCCATCTGTTGTGTACTATAATGGACTTTAAGAATTAGAATGATCATGTTACATGGTTAGACTCACTCCAGAGATAGTGATAAAGATCTTGTAACATGATCCATCATTGGAGGCAACAATGTTTTAAATGCAAGGTAAGCAGCATTATCACCAGTGCTCAGTTGGTAGGCATGAAAACCAAGAGAGCAGCCACCTGAGAAAAGCCCTCAATGAAATTATGCTTTCATTTTCTACTTTCAGGTTGAGGCTGTCTGTCTATCCGTCTCTCTCTGTCACCCTCTCCTTCCTTCTCTCTCTTTCTCTTCCTTCTCTCTCTCCCCTCCCCATCCCCTTCTCTCTCTCTCTCTTTCTCTCTCCCTCCCTCCCTCCCACCGATACACACACTTTTATCAAACAGGATAAAATAAAGAAAATGTAAGGCACAAAATGCCACTGTTGGCCTTGTGGCAATAGAATTTTTATTCACATGGTGAAGTTTTCCAATAGGGGAATATTCTTATGAAATATTACAATGGGATATTTTTATAGATATAATTTAAGTACATGTATGCCAATGTCTGAGACTGCAAGGCAGTTTCATTTGTATTCCTGATGCCAAAGTTATTAATTATATTTTATTTATTGATTTAAGAGCATTAATAATTGATATCATTTTATTTTTGAAACTCAGATGGACTTACCCGAGTTGGAAAATCCGACGTCAGAAAACATCAGAAGTTTTGTGAATTACCTTATGGATTCCCGTCCCCATGGTGTTACTTTCACAGTTGTCAGGTATGTAGGCCTATATAGGTATTGAGTCAAATCTCACTTGACTTTAATTTTAATTTTACTACCTTCAGGTTGCACCACCTATGTCACCATTCTTTCACTCACTACCGGGAGTCCAGAAATTTTACAACCACAAGAAACCAAACGTTTGTAAATTTTACATTTTTATTTAAATCACTGTGTCTATAAAAACTATTCAATCATTATGGAACTTAAACATATAGATAACAATTTATGCTGAATCCAATTCAACAAACCAAAGTTTTGAAACTTACTTTTCATTTAATGAATTTTCAAAAATGACGTGCTTTTTGAATTTTCCGAAAAATTCATAATTGACTCAAAGAGCTTTTCGTTGATTTTAGCCAATCACAGTGACTCCCTTTCCCAGAGGTAACTCACAAAGTTACCATCTGATTGTGATGAAACTTTGCATGAAATACAACAAGAGGTTCATGTAGTGTAAGAAACCGATTCTGCACTTAAGAAGATAATACCAACTAATAGAAAAAATACCAAAGTTTGTCCTGTATACTCTATGGGATCGGTCCAGTCCTCATAATTTTTAAGTCCTGCCTTTTTCCTTCTCAATACTATAATAGATGACCATTGCAACATCAAACCCCACCCCTCCCAAAAAATGTTGTGATAAAAGTTTTTAAAAATTAACTTCAAGCTCAGACCTGTACAGATAGGGGCTTATATTAGTAAGATTAGATTTTGCCAAATTTCAAAGAAGGCAGAGAGAAGGCATAGGGTGTCTTATTTGGTCTTGATTGACTTGATAAGTTTATTGGCACATAATTCCTCTTTGTCCATTTTCATCTTTGACCTTGTTTGAATCTTTATTTGTTACTTTACTGCCACTTTCACAAGTTTAACACGGAGACGAATAGAAATGTCTTGCCTTGTTTGTCTCAGGAAAAACCTCTGATTTCCAAGTTCAGCATGATTACGTAGTGGTTCTCTGCTTCTAGTTTTTTTATAAAGATCAGAGCACAAACAACAAACAGTGCAGAGTGGATATACATTGACAACGCCACACCTATATTAACATGGTACCAAAATCCTGGGTTTTTTTTTCCTCCTATGCTATATAACATTAGCAAATAAAGATCTCATTTATTGATATAAATTATACCAGAAGACGGTTATATCGACATAGCTATTGATTAATGTCGACAATAATCAGTTTAAAATTGGCTAGCGATATCCTTCTTCGATGTCATCGCCAGTGCTGAGGACAGGGTCTACAGAATGATTTCTGGCATTCAGAAACAGACCACAATCAATTATTTGTCTTTCATTTCTGTTTTGACTGCTATATCGACATTTTCACGTGCGTGATCCTGACGATGTGGATATATCTGTCCTCGACTATTCATCCAACTGAATGTTTGCGATTGTTATTAATACTTTTAACATTTTTTTTTCTCTCTATTTAATCATAACAGAGAAGACAGCAAGTACAGACATCTGTTTTTCAAGCACATGGTGGAAGACAGAATGGAGAGCAGCATGTCCTACCACGAATTTATACAGTTTTTGAAAGACAAAGCCAAAGGTTGATGGTAGTGCATTATCGTAGCAAATATAAGAAGGCATTTGATTGTGACTTATTTCTTCTAATTCTCTAATTTATTCACATACAAAGGTAATTTTTCCTTCTTCTTTTTTATTTACGAAAGATTCCCATTTTAACCCCATGCTGCATCCCAGTTCATGTAAATATTGATTATCAGGTATCAAGAATAAGAAAGAACGTATAAATAACTTAAATCGATATTTTTCTCTCTCACAACCCCCCTCCCTTTCCCGAAAAAAAAAGAAAAAGAAAAGTGACATGTCTGTTTTTGCCATCATTGAGTTTTTCCATGTCTGTGTACATTGATATCTTGTTATTCCATTTTGGGTGTACTTCATGTCTGTGTGTTTGTGCAAGAGAGTATTTTCTGTGAATGTGCATATTTTTATTTATGTACTGACCACATGAATCATAGTTTTGACATGTTCGTGTGTGTGCATGTGTGCATGCATTTGTGTATATATATGTATATATATATATATGTATATTATGTGTGTGTACATATATAAATCGATTGTTAATTATGTGAATGCCAATACATTGATTGTTTATGAATAACAATGTAACATATGATACAATCCTATTGGCCATCCAAATGTATTAAATGTATATTTGCCGTAATCTGCAGTGACAGATTCTTGTATTTATTTCCTCTGTTGCATGTAATTCTCATGTGAACTAATATCTTGCCGTCGGCTCTCTGGTTTGATAAGAAAAGTGTAGTGTGCTAGAACCACTTCTTGTGCAATTGATTGACCCATTGCTTTTCAACATGACTGTAGGCAAATAAATGTGGAAGAAATATGCCTCCTTGTATTCAAACATGCCAAACGTGCCTACAAGTTGCTGCTCTGAATGTTTGAACCTGTAGTAAAAATCTCATGTCTGTAAGTCTCCACTGATAACATGATATTGTCAACAGGAAAGTTTACAGACTTCAGGTTGTCATGTTTTATCATTTAAAATTTAATAAAGTGAATTGCATGGAGTCTGTAAGTTCTCTCTGTTTAAAGTGTTTAGGATGTTTCGATAAGTGTCATCTTGCCAATGGAGAAAGGAAGGAAAGATATGCTTTGTCATATTGATTTTGTTGAATAGTTACTCTTGGCGAGTGTTTTCAGAAGCATTGGTTGCTTATAAGGCAACCAGAATGAGGGGGAAAATGCCAAACAGCAACGGCAGTGTAAACTTTTTACATGTAATTTGTTTTTCTTCTTTTCTTACTTAAACACCTGATCACCTGATTAAATTTCCTGTTTGCCCCCCAAATCATGACTTGACAATTCGATGGGCATGAAGGGATCTGTTCATAAAAAAAAATAAAAAAAATTCAAATTTGTCCTTGATCAGAGGAAATGAAAGCTTAATCCATAAAGCGAAATGGAAAGGTGAGAGTAGCTCACCTTCTATTTCAGATGAAAAAAAAAAGGTAAATGATAAAAAACACAACAAAAACAACCCATAACAATTCTGGATGCTCTACATACAAGTTTACCCAACCATTGAATGAGTTGTAAAGCTTTCAGAACATAAATGAAAAAGTACTCAGTTCGCCATGATCTAGATGCCCTTAGTAATACTTTGACCTACTGCTATTTCAATATCAGAACCGTCTGGCCAATAGTAATATCATCATTTGATTCATCAAGCAAAGAATGCGTGAAATTAAACGTTTGGACTTTGAGCACCCTGTCATTGTTCATAATCTCAAGATAATGGACAATTTACTGAACCTGAAAGGAGAGTCTGTGACTGTGCTCATAAAATGCATAGGCATCTTATATTCCAGTGAAATTAAGCCAACTCTATAAAATGGAAGAGGTGTAGTTATGCCCAGTGATGCCCACAGACACAGTAGGCCTATTACTTGTTTCTACTGCTACAGTGGTTACATAGTAGTCATCTCTAAATAAATGAGCAGAGAGCAAGTGGTATTGGCAAAAAAATGGAAAGAGTGGCTTTTGTGATGGGGTATCAAGTATCAAATTACAGTTACATGAAAATTTTTATCAAATATATCTAGTAACCCCACTAAGAATTGCAATTCATTCACACCTTTTGTGTGTGTGTGTTAATATGCATGCATACAGATACTTACCAGCACTTATCTTTAGTAGATATGTGTAGGTTTACAAATGTAGCAAGCAGTTCAAAAGCGAGATAGTCCTATTAGTCTTTCAGTGAAGAGAATCTCACTCGAACACCTGTTCTAGCCTTATAAATATCTGACTCCCCAAGTAAACCAGGCCACACTGGATTCATGATTCCCAGTGCCCTTGGGCTGCCTGTACAACTATCAGTGATCAGTACAGGTTATCACACTGTTTATTTTAAAAAGTATTCAAGCATGGACTTGTTTTAGGAAGTTTAGAGACTGTATTGGGATATTTACTGAGCTAGACCTATATGGAAAGTCTTGTGTGTTTAGTATTATAATTAAGTCACAAAGGTCAAAACTTTGCCCGGCCAGTTTTGTCTGTGTACTCTGCTTGACCTCAAATTGAAATTTGAAACTGATATTATGTAATTGTTTTGTTCTTGTCCTGGTTTCTGTTGTGGATTTTTGTTTGTAAATGGACACCTATTGATTGTCCACATTATGAAGCGTCTACATTGGTCACATCATATGTATATATAATAATATATTATAAATAGACCTATATATATATATTATGTACGTTTTAAATCTGGAAAGCAATGGGTTGACATTGTCAGTGATCTATGCAACGTGATATAACTGAAGATTGAGAGGGTCTCTCGTTTTGTTTTTAGTTTTTTTCCTTCCTGTGCAGTAGGACATGTGATTACCAATACAAGATCAACTTGAATTTTCCATATTTATGCCATGTTCGGAGGATGTGTCATGATTTTTCATCAAATGATGAACGAGAGTAACAATAATAAAAAATAACATGTAATAAATTATATTATGAATATTGATTGCTTCCCTTGTGGCATAAGAGCCTATTCTTTATCTTAATCAGTGTGATACAAACTGGTAATCAAATGCATATATTTTTTTAATTTCTTGTGTCTTGGGGTAGGGGCTTTTGATTATTTTCTCCTTTTCGTCTTCTTTTACGTAGTCTTTATTGTCAGTCATAATTTGGCCCATTTTTGAGCATTGTATGAACTAAATGAAAGTGAGGCATTATTAGACAATTTATTCCTATCACCTTAGATATTGTGTTTCATCCTCATAAACAAAATAGTCTCTTTTCCAACCCCATCCTCCATCATCACCTTTTTTTCAATCAACCCCACATTTCCATTAAATTAAATTATCATGACTCACTGTGACTCAAACTTCTACATGAATCCCATCCCACCATTAGTTTTAGTGATATTTTTCTTTTGTTGAAAAAAAAAATTGAAAATAATAATATCTCTGTATCGATTGCGTCATGTATAATGCGCCTTTATCACCTTAAATTTTGTGAAATTCATTACATGGTGAAGGCAGGCTGTTAACTATGTAGGTACATAGTCAGATGATTAATTTCATGTGAATATACATTTCAAATGTTTGTTTATTATGTGAAATAAAATGTGCAGAAGATCTTTTTATATTTTTGTTTTATCCTTTAAAATGAAAGTGGATGAGTCACTTGCCTGTACTGTCTGTGTTGAAGAAATCTTTTGAGCAACAAAATTTCGATAATAATAATAACAATAATAATATGAAATAAATTCTCATGAGCTGCCATTGTCCAAAATTATGGAGAAGAGAGTTTGAAAACTGATAAAAAGGGGGACTACCCAAAACTGTAAAATTGTTGCTGCGGGATTCTAATTCTATCCTTCATCGCACTTCATAAATTTTACACAAAACAAACAAAAATACTAGCTTATTGCAACTTTTGTATTATATTAAAATACATGTTGGGCCTATTCAATTCCCAACGGTCTTTGAGGCTTATTCACATTTTTAAAAACCTGCAATAAATAAACATGTGTAGTCTTTATTTTGTGTCCGCCAACAAAAATCTCTAATGAAAAAAAGGTCAATTCTCACTGTAAAATTCACACATTCATTCGTGTAAACACAAAGATATAAGCCTAATAATGAAAATATAAGTAACAAAAAATGACATTTCAAGACAATTTAATGACTGCTATCGCATTGTTATAATACAAAAATCTTGAATTCTTACCATTGCACACAGATATATATTCATGCATACATTAATTCATATAATCAGACAAAAGATGAAAAAAGCATGAACAAAAACTAACAAAGAATGACATTTTATTACAAGTGGCACAATGATTCATACAACTGACAATAATGATAGTGATAGCTAGCTAAGCAATAATTAGATTTTCTTAAAAACTGTATCATTTTTTGACCGTACTGTCTGTAGCTCCACCTTCACCCTGCATTTGAACCAGTGGGATAGTAGCTCTTCCGTGTATCCTTTCAGAAAGTATACTTGACGTGGATAGAGTCTCTCCATTGAAACCAAAAATGATAAAATTATAAAGTTACTTCGTCGTTTAATGATGACCTCTGAAGCCAAGCTACCAGGCCAAGTGCCTTCCACAAACCTCCTCAAGATTTCATCCTCAAATGTGGTCTCTCCAGTCCTTCCTTCACCCTCGAGATTTGCTGGAAAGAAGGGAGAATGAGGATATAAATCCCAAGGATATTTCAGCTTAAGTTAAACCTCATTAAATTATCTCCTCTCAATTGCTTTAGGCACAGGTTAAGATTTGGCAGTGTTGTATTCAAAAAGGTTTTAAGAAGCTCTGCCACTGTAAGTATTCAATATCAGTAATAACAGTGAACATCCAGTAACCCATTAAGCTGTCATCCGCCAATGGGTTTTGTTTTTGTTTTTGTTTTTTTAATAAGATCTGCCACTGTCAGTATTCAATAACACTAATAACAGTGAACACCCAAAAAACTTCTATGCTGTCATCCGCCAATGTTTTTTTTTCTAATATATTACAGTATATTGTTTGGTTTTTCTTCATGAATGGCAGCTTAAATGCTGAAAACGACACAGCTGTAGAGTTTATGATAAAAAGTTATTTGCCTACGTGCTACATACACATGCGAAGGGCTGAGAGGGATAGTAGTATTAGTAGGTACAAATTTTGCACGTAAAATTTTGCCAGGACAGTGGCTTTGCAGCCTACTCTTCACTATTTCTCATCTAAAAGGGTTCTTTTGCATGCATAATTTGCACATGGAACCTCTGGTTAGCTTTAGGACGCACACTCATTATACTCAAGAACAAAAGTAAGTATAGATTTGAATTATGGTAAAGCTCAGGCAAGCTAAAATGGGGAAAGGACAAGATGATGAAACAAAACTATGAATTATTAGAACATGTGCCTTCCCCATAGCGATGTATTGGTGCGAGACTCAGGACAATAGGGAAGAACTATGATGAGGGCAGGATAAGTTTTCAAAATTTAATGTTATCGACGCATGATATGGAAAGACAAAAAACAAAACAAAAACAAAACAAAACAAAAAAAGAAAGAAAAAGAAAAAAAGAATCCCCCCCAAAAAAAAAACAACAAAAAAAAACAAAAAAAAAAAAAAAAAAAAAAAAACCCCCAAAAAAAACAAAACAAATACAAAAACAAAACAAACAACAACATAAAAACAAATACAAAAAAAAACGAAAGAAGAAATAAGAAGCCACTTGAGTTCGATGTGCCCAATTGCCCCGTGCGAAACAGATAATCAAGAAAGTTGAAATGGCTACTTTTGCAGACACGATAGTTTGGAAAAGTACACATTAGAAGCAACATCAGAAGGTAAAAGCGAGAAGATGGGAAGATAACATTAGAGGGAAAAGCGAGAAGATGGGAAGATAACATCAAAAACTAGCTAAGAAAAGAAGTGAAGACCGATGTTGGATTAAGGTGAATAACGTGGTTTGGTATTAATATTAATAGTGTAGAAGATATAGGCCTATTTAATTATAAAAGTAATATATCACATGAACGACTACTTTAACACATCATTTCATGTAGCAATAGCTGCAGCAACAAGATGGTGAAAAGATGTATGACCTAGTGCGGATATTCAAGTCACAATTTAAGTTATATAATTTGTTTTCTTTTTATCCGGAAATTCTGTTCAGAACGGCAATCTCCTCTGCCGTACAGAAAGCCGGTAAACTACATCCAGTTCGAGAGCACCAATGAATCAATGAAGAACAGCAGACACACATACTAAGAAATCGTGTTGTCAAGATAGGTCTCGAACAATAAAATTTGTTTACAGATCTAGATCAAAATCTACATCATCAGGTCCCCAAATATTATTTTTTAAATACTTTTTATTAAATCCATTCATCTAAGAGTGTCCTCATTTTTCATAATGCTGTATCTTTCAATTTTGGAAAGACCAACAGTTGTGGGGCACTTGGGGTCACACGGGTTGCTGAATCATCCAATGTTAATAATAATGCATTGTAATAGTGTGACTCATATATCTTTTAACCGCTTGAAAAAGGAGATCGACGAAATGGGTCAATTTGATCTGGATGAAAAACTTGAACTAAAAGACCGCTAAAAATAACGCCAGGTAGGAAACTGATGATCGTTTCCAAAGACCGAATAATATTGAAAAACGTCAATCCCAAAATCAGTGTATGGATAGTAATTGTAAGAATAAGAGGGCGTTTTAAAGAAAATTGCGTCGGGTGGACTTAGTTTAGTTCTACATATAGTTGAATAGTCTGCGGCCCAAACCTGCAACGCATCCACAATCAATGCCCGTACATACGCCTAAGTGTGGGCTGAACAAGATCAACTTTGGATTTTTGGACACTACTCAGTCTCGAGCATCCTATTCAGAAAGTGGTAGATCTAATCTAATCCGAGTAATACTTATACTCAGTCTCGGGTACATAATATTATACTCTTTTCCGATACGAAACGTGAACTGGAACGATTGATTGAAGACTGTTTTACTATACCAGGAAAATTGAAAGATTTTTTGAATTGACAAATTATATGCTCAAGGTTTCCACTGCGACTAATTTCAAAACAAAGAGTATGGATCTGTCCGTGTGTTGGGTGTAATTACAGGAGAAGGGAATTCACCCTATTATTATTAATTGTGTTGTTTCAGTTGTTGGTAGGAATCGAAGCAAAGGCATTAGTCTGTCACGGTTCCATTCATCAAAAATGAAGGAAGGCGTCTTTGACATTTTGCCAACACGATAATGATCCTGCCAAAGAGTGTAAATACACGGAATATCCTGGAAGATCCTTAAATTGGGATGAAAAAATCAGCATTATTTCCTGATGTGAGTTGCATGGAACATATAATATATTGGGAAATACTGACTCGCAATTTGCGCAAATTCGATAAACGTTTGTATTGTTCGTTTCAAATAAGGGACGGCACTACCAATGATCAAGCATCCAAACTACCCCGTTCAATGAGAAAACAAGTAACGTTTGATCAGTGCAAATGGATGATATATACTTATTACTGTCAATATGTATATTGGTCACGCTTGCATTGCATTATTATTATTATTCGTCTTTAAAAATGATTGGATCGAGGAACATTGCCTTGACTTTCGATTAAAATGCACTTCAGTCTTTAAAAGTAAGTCGCAGTTTTTATTTCAAGACAATCACTTCTATGCTATAACGGCAAAGACTTGGAATCATGAAATTCATCTACGCATCCGCCGGCATCTAAATGTATCAGGTATCTGTGTATGCAGTAAATAAGCCGCTTGTGATATACATGTACATGCATAGTGATAAATGCATCAATAGTATGACAATCTGTGCCACTAGGGAGGGTGCATAGCCTAAGGATGCGTCCACACGTCTAGCTTTGAGCTGCCCTATACCTGAGCCGTGCTAAAGATGAATGAATGTAAGGTGTCCACACTATGAGCTACAAGCACGCTATCTTGTTGAAGCTTTGAGCTTCGGTTAATGTCTTGCCATAATTATACCACGGCTCAAAGGTCAAGCTAGGTCGACGTGACCCCACGTGCGGACACGCATTCATCATCGAGACAGGATGTGTGACGTCAATGGCTCTTACTAGGCAGTTCTTTCCACTGCCAATATCTCCTTGGGAATTCATCGGATCAAAATTTTGATGACATATTTTGAAACGAGCGACCAGAAAGGAAATGGAAATCCGAGCAGAATTTGTTTGTCTTAAATAATAAAATAAATCATAAATATGTTTTGTTTTGTTTTATTTGTTTTTATTGGGCGAATTTTCCCTTCCAAAAGAAGGGCAAGGCAAAGCCTAGGCTGAGCCAGTAACTTGAAAAATGCAGCTAGTGGTGTGGACACCCACGCTTGAATGCTAACTGCTCGCGATTTAGCGAGCTAGTAGGTAAGCGCGGCTAGATGTTTGGACGCACCTGAAGAATGGGAGTGTTTATGTGTATACGAGTACGGGTATGCTTGCGTTATCTGTACGACGTTAGACGTTGAACTATTTTACCATAGACCTTCTTAGTCTTAGCTAGGGCCACATTGGACTGTCACACATCTTCAACGGCCTCTGCCCTGGCCTCACTTCCAAGACAAACCACCTTCTTTCAAATCTCCTCTTATCATTTCTTTCGATGAGTGCTTAAACTTAACTTATTTTTCGGACGCGGTGAACTGCGGTCCAACACGCATTCCGCGTCTTTGCTGGGACATGGAGATTAAGGCGAAGAATCCGTGAAACGAGGAATTCCGGTACGTGAAACTAAGTAAAGATGGCCCTTGGTCCTTGGTTGGGACATTGGATTTGGGACTGGGACGATGAATCCGTGGGGAACGAGGAATACGTTTTAGTGTCAGACTGTACCTGTCGACGTAAAGCTGACTAGACTGCCTTGCCAGGCATCATCATAAAGGACGACACTCTACCACATGCATAATGCCGATGGAAGAATGGTCTCTTCCTATAACTGCGATAGTTTTGTAGGCATTAACCAACAACACGTGTTTACTTTCTAGACACTGAATGGCATGCAGTAGAAGCCTCTAACAATAAAGCTACTATCAAAGACTGAAGGCGCCCGACCACTAGTGCTAGCGGATGGCATCATCACACCCCCCTGTAATGAATTATTTGACTTTATGACCAATGTCAGGTCTATTCCCTGGCGAAGAGCTAGTAGTAAATTTTAACGAGACCGGCAGTTTAGTGGGAGGTAGGCGTTGTACATGTAATTGTAATGGAAGGCTGTAACAGCCGTTTTTATGGGCTCACCGTCAAAATTTAGTGTTCACAACACAATGACAAACTCGGTTGGACTGAGTTATCTTGCCAATGGGTGAAATCATGCCAAACACATAACTTTCCTAGGAGATCAAAATCCCCTAAAATAAACGGACAAGCTCATTTCTAAAAAGCACTTCGACATCGACATATCCAAAGTTTGCTGATATAACCCAGATCTACACAATATTTGCATAATTGTGCATGCCGATGCATGAGACGGTGAAATGAAGTGTATGAGTATATA